>CM041633.1:6362664-6373225 GCA_023333625.1 Bothriochloa decipiens
GGGACGGCGGCGCGGCGGCCGGCGTCGATGGGCTCGCCGGGCCCTGTGGATGGGCTTGGCGGGTCTCGGCCTTTTTTTTAGAAAGTCTTTGCCGAATGCTTACCTGATACTCGGCAAAACCTTTGCCGAGTGTCTGTCGCGTGGGAGTCGGCAAAGAGATCTTTGCCGAGGCATTCTTTGCCAACACCTCTTTGCCGACTGTCGACGTAGAAAACAGTCGGCAAAGGCTTTACCGACTGTTTTCAGGCCTTTGCCGAGTGCCGGAAGCACTCAGCAAAAACACTGATTCCGGTAGTGCTTCCATGGTACCTGCCCCACGCTTGGCGGCAATCAAGCGATCCTTTCCTCGTCATGGCCATGGCTACGCCCATCCTGCTAATGAACAAGTGAGAGGCAGAAATAAGGATACTGTTTATGGCAACAAATACGTGAGTACACCGGTTACGAAGGTCACCGGTGTGGGAAAAGTTATTTAATTGGCACAACCTCCAAGGTCACCGATGGCAAGCAAAATGCGAGGAGGTCAGTAGGAGATATCATTACTTTGTGTGGTGATGGCCATTCTAGCGATGGTGAAGTAGATGTCAGCGATGGTGAAGACTATGAGAATGCTGTAGATGAGGAGGACATCTCTTGTTACGATGATGACATGGTTCCTTCTTCTTTGTGTATATTTGATAATTCGAGCCACCGTGATGGTTCTATCTACGGGGGCACCCTATCATGGACAAAGGTCTATCATATTGCTGATCGTAACGAGAGTAAGTGATCAAATGCCTCTTTTCCTATTTTCCACCATTTTGTTCTTAGGGCATTTTCTCAATATGTAATTCAACTATTGTATTCTATAAATCTAGAGGTTAGCTTTGATTTATTTTATTTACTTATAGTGCACAATATTGAAACCGAGGATCGCCGAACAATCATAGTAACATGAAAAATAGACAAGGGATTTCTCAGTGACGAACGCGCGACGCCAAACGCCCGTATCTTGGCTATTATTAATCAAATAAAGCTCACCTCGGGACACATGGAACACGAGAGGAGACTCGCCGGGCGACCCATGCCTGCCGGGCGCCGAACACCGCAGCGGCAACACTCTCGGGACACATGGAACACAAGAGGAGACTCGCCGGGCGACCCATGCCTACTGGACGCCGAACACCGCAGCGGCAACCCACACCGACACTCTCTCTGTTTTCTCTCGGCTCAAATCACACAACACATACACATGGCAATTTATAGCCCCGCAACCACACCAGCGAGCATGCACAGACCTCCACTTCTCCATAAGCCACAAACTCGAGAGACCTCTGCGCCACCACGTATAGCATCCCCAAGAAGCGATCCTTTGTGCCGTGCGACCACACGCCTTGCTACTATCCTACAATCCTAAAATAGAATGCACGCACATACGCGCACTCTACCTATCATACATCCATACATTGCCCACATAACTGCCTTGCATGCGTCCACACGTCGCCCACACGATGTACTCCACACACCATGCACCAACATGGCGTGGTTTATGTTAACACACAAGTTGCAAGAGCAACATGTTTGAAAAGTCTCATCTAACATTAAATATTCATATGAAAATGTCTCAAAAATCCCCATTGCCTAGCCTATTTTCCAAAGGAACTGTGGAGGCAATGAAGAAGAAAATAGGCAGTGTCTAATGAACAATCTAGTTTTAGTTCTACCCAGGGTTTTGCAAATCATTTTGTTATGAATTGATGGGTACATGAGACATGTTTGACAATAGTTTTTTTCCTTAAATGTCCAGGTAACCACTTAGATGTTTGTTTTTAATTTCACATTATCTCCACAAGACCACAACCACTAAAATCGGATCACTTCATCCCATGTTCCGTGATGACATTAGTCTTATTCCCTCTCCTCTTTATAGACGTTTATTTTAAACTAGAACATTTTACCATGACATATGACATGCACCATGTTAAAGTACAATCTTGTATCTGCTCATGCATGTTGTTTCTTATTTCTGGGGTTGATCAGTGTCGCATGATACCCCTATTCCAGGAGTCGCTTTCCAGGTTGGACCCTTGGTTAATTTATCGCTACATTTTCCAACACAGTTGTTTTGCTTTTGGTTATGCAAAATTTGATTTATGTTTTGTCTACGGGAATACAGTAACAGTATGAAGATGCATAATTTGAATGATCCTAGCCACAACAAAGTTTTTTTCCCCCTCTCTTTTCATTGGACACAGCCCTATACAATTGAATATTTAGGAATTGGGAATGTAATGAAATAAAAAGTTGCACGATTTTCCCTTTATTCTGTTTGGTGCTGCATAAACAACTTAATTCTCAGCCACAAATATCTATTTAACTTAATATATTATTATAAGTGAAATATGTTGTAAAGGTAATAATTAGCTCTAGATAATTCTAACTTTGCTATGAAAAGCATCAGCTTAAAACAATTTTGTAGGCTTCCCTCATTGAAATGTCTGGCCCTAAGCGAGGTATCGATATGTATTGCGACGGTGTACTAAAATGCGACATGAGGATCAAGACAGGGGATCGAGAAGAGGAGATGCGCTCCTCGGGCAATGCGCTCCTAGCTAGCGAGGAACAAAGTGCTAGGTTCTTCATATTTGCGCTCTCTCTCCTGGCCACGTCACTCCGAGCCAGAGTCCGAACCTAGTCAGCTGACTACGTCGTCGGCCGTTGGGGACGCCCTGATGCCGCGGTAGGTGGGCCACGGATTAGATGTGGTTTTCCTTTCATTGGTAATTGAGCCCTGTTAACGCCGAATCTGATCCAGATCAACGCACGACGAGGGCTTTGGATGCCCAGGCCGCAACGAGCTGAAGAACGCAGCGAGGTAATCACTCTTGCGTGGTGAAACACAGAGAGGTTTACAAGCAAACCATCAAAGGGTAACTAACGTGCTTTCGGGATGAAGAACCAACTAGTTTTCAGACAAACTAGCAAAGAAACCGGTAAAGCTCTCGCCCGGGAGGGACCCCGTCAGGGCAAGGATGTCGCCGGGTTGTTCTAGGTCAGCCAGCAAGCCTAGGACGCCATCCTTGGCCGTCTGGATCAAGGGATGAACATCATGGGGTTGAAAAAGAGAGTAAAGATAGGAGATAGATTGATTTTTTATTGATTGAGTTGGATGGGATCAATCAGCCATGATTCTCTCGTATATATAGAGCAGGGTGGTCTTATCCCATTAGAAAATAACTCTTAAATGCATTCTCCAAGTTTCCCACGTTCAAAATAGGTCCAAAATCGACTTAGAACGCCAAACCGGCATGGAAACAGCCCAGAACCGGCTTAGCCAGGTCCTAGGCCGGCTTAGCCGATTTTCACAGGCCAGAGGCACTGTTTCTGGGCCGAAAACAGCGTAAGTCGGCTAGGCCGGCTGGCTAACGCGGCTAAACCGACCGGTTGCTGGAAATTCCAGGCGTAATCTTCCAAAATTCATAATTAATTTATCTAGACTCCAAATGAGGCAAACCATGTATGTTTTTTTTTATCAACTCGACGAGAGGAACACAATGATGGTGTAAATTCTTGCATTTGAAAAATTGTTCAAGCCGGCTTAGCCGACATAGGGACCCGATAGAGCCGGCTCGGGCTAATCCAGCACCTGAAAAGTGATTTTCCTCACTTAAGCACCAAATGTGATGATCTAAGGGTGCTCTCTGGTCTTCATGATGACAGAAACAAGATGATAATGTCCATGACACCCTCTGCACAATTTTGGGTGTCAACATATGGCCTCCTGCTTTTCAGTAAAGCTTGCGTACTAAAAAGCATCTCTCAAAGCCAAAATTATCCCTTTTTGTTGTTTGGCGCAGAAAAATCATCAATGTGTGTTGTTTGCTATCCTGAAGTCATCCAGAATGTCATCCTTAGCTTTTTAAGTGAATGATGCCTCTCTAAATATACTGAGTAGCAATGATACCCATCACATCGGTTGTTCAGTAGCTAAGGGCGATGTATACATCGACCATTGTTTGGTGAGCACTTAGGTGTCTTGCCAAACACTTAGAAAATACTTCATAAGCACTTCCCGTTGATTGCTCTTGGGAAACTTTCAACTTGCATTGTCTCTGACAAATGTGAGTTTTTGAACACCGCTTTGATCACTCCATAATGATTTACCAACTTGGTGACTTCTGCCATCTCCTTAGGAAATCTTCAATTTTCTTCTTGATGAGCTTGATCAAAGTCCATGGATCTCTCCCACAATAATCCTTGTTTCATCAAATTTCAAACACACTAGTGTTGGTGTTTGGTTCATGTATGTACTGCAATGTGGGAGTCCTCCAAACATTCAAATCGGCTTCAAGATCACCAGAATCAGATTTAGAGGATTTGAGAGCCACTTGGGCGGAGTGACCCTGTTGGCCACTAGGAGTTGGCTTGGCCAACTGTATCAGTCAGCTTAGCCAACTGGAGGTTGCCCTAGTCGGCCTGCTGATTCAGCTTAGCCAACCTGGAGCTGGCCTAGCCGGCTAGGCACTGTAGGCTGGCTTGGCCGATTGCAACAGTCGGCTGAACTAGTTTGTCTGCACCTGCTCAGAAAAATCCAAATTTTCATGCATCAACTATTCTCATATATGAAAGTTATGCCCACCGATGTCATAGCCAGATGCATGTTGAGCTAACATGTTGGCCTTCAAATTCTCATGCCTTAGAAAATACCAAATTCAAATCTTGACAAATGCATTAATGTCAAGACAAATATCACGATGAATATCAAATGGTGACATCTTTTAAATGTTGAATCTTGCTATCTACTTGCTGCACCATCAGCAATAAATCACCCTTGGCCTTAACATGTTTTACCTGCATGGAGTCCAATATTCTCAATCTGAATAAAAAGATTTCCTATTCAGTTTGGATATTGGGGCAAATATGGTTCTAATCGGCTTGATGTCTCAAATAGTGCACAATTATGAGAAACAATGATTATGCCAACATCTTGGCCTTCTTGCAAACTGATTAATTGAAACAAACAATTCCTAAATCAATTCCTTGCTCAATAACAAAATCAGCAATGACTTGACTTTTAAATGTTCTCAATGGTTTAAAAGGTCAAGCCATATTCAGCAAAGGCGTATGTCCACTTGCCTTGTCTTGGGATAAAAAAGACACCAATCAATGATGAAACATCCTTTCCTTTTATCTTCTTGAATCAATGCAACACCATTGCAGCCCCTTCAGCAATAATATATAAAGTGAATGGAGCTCCTCTCCTAGACGCACGAAGAGCTGGTGATGTTGATAGAGAATCCATGAGAAGCTCGATTAACTGAATTTGTAATGGGCTTCTAAGTCATGTCCAATGCCCAAAAGATTTACACTACATGATGATACGGAGTCGATCATTGATCGACTCTAGAGACATAAGAGTAAAGCTTCATTTATTGTCGCACAAACAGCAAAGTCTTCCTAATAAGAACATCATATCATCATGCCCCCAAGCAAAAGAGGCATCGTCCATAGCATAGGCCAATGAGTCCATCTAGACAATCTAGCTTTTGGAAAATAGCACTCTAAGATGTAAAGTCATCTTATTTTCCAAAAATCTCCCTAGCATCAATATTGGTGACACCAATGAGGTCAAATCAATTGGAGACACCCTAGAGGCACCCTGGACCTAAGAAAGTTGGCCTAGCCGACTATGGAGTTAGCTTAGCTGACATGAGGTCAGCCAAGGCAGCAAACAGTGTGAGTCAGCTAAATCAACTTGAGAGTCGGCTTAGCCGACTTTAACAGACAGCTGGTTCTTTCTCATAGCATGATGGTTATAAGCATTCATCGGCTATGTAACAAATCATCAGCCTTATGAATTCATCCACATGAATATGCATAGCCGAAATAAAATATTTTGGCTTTTGATCATTGGTAAGCATAATAGTTTGGCAACCCTCCATAACATAAAGATCCCCACCAAGGATCAAAATAATGAGCTATGGGTTGACCATACATACCATAAGATAAATTCCACATACACATAGGTAGAGAAGACTGATGATGCAAAGACCAAAGATTATGATGATTTGGTGCAAATCTCCAACTTGGCAATTGTTTCTTGAACCTTCTTTTGTATTTCTTTTTTGTTGCACCACTTGCTTGAGCATCATCCTTCTGAGCTTGAATCCTTCCTTTAGGAATCCACGCTAAACCTATTTCATTCAACTTCTCTACACAAAGCTTTTGCAACTTCTTTTCTTGCCACTTTGGTAAACTGATTGAGCATCTCAGCTTTGTTTCAGTTTTGAACAGTAGCAATTCTTTTTTGTTTTGAGGCACTCTCATCTCCTTTTGTTCAGATTTGGCACCTACAACATCAATAGATGATTTTCTCACTTCTTTGCCATCAATAGCCAGATTTTTTAGCAATGTAATCGGCTTTTGAATAGTTGCAATCAAATATGAACTCTCCTTCTTCCGGCCATCATATTTCATGCGGTAAACTTGTTTTACCTCTTTCTTCTTTGGTTGAGCTCTAGACCGATTTTGATCAAATCATTCATTACATGATGATGATTTTTTTGAATATCTTGGAACTGCATATTCTATATAATGTGGCCTGAAATATGATGGAACATGTGCCTCTTCATCAAACCAGCCCCAAGAGGAATAAGGATGAAAGTATGCGAGCTGTGATCCATAAGACATGAGAATTGGCTGCTCAAAAGGAGAATATGTTGCTGTTTCATGAGATCCATTTCCTTGCCATTTCCATCCTTGAGATTTGTGCTTTGGAGGAAATTTTATTGGCTGAACCTTCTTTGACCGGTTAGCAATATTCGCTTCACCTAGCTTCGATCTTCTAGGCATTTGCCTGTCGTGAGCTTTGCCTCCATTAGCTTTAGGAGCATCCTTCTTCTTTTCTCCATCTTCATAGACTTGCTCTAAGGAAGCATCCCTAGCCGATTCTTCTTGCTCAACGGGATCAATCGACTCTTGCTCTAGTTGGAGAGATTTCACTTGCCCCCTAGTGTCTTCTAAAATTGTTGTGACATTGCTATCCTCTGAAACATCTTAAATTTACAATTCTTGGACAACAACCTCCTCTTCACTTGAGGGCTCTACATCTCTCTCTTGGACACTTGATGATGCGGGGGGATTTCCTAATCTTCTCGTTGTAGGATCGGTGGGTGGGGGGTAGCTAGATCCGTGCTACTGAATGGGGGGATAACTTGATCCATTCAACCTGACCAACCAATGGCACCAACAGCTACTCTAGGCAACCACCTGTGACAAATGATTTCGCCCAACCACACACAATGGATCGATGTCTACCTGAACCACAAAGGTAGATACACGCTCCTACAAATCACAAGGATACACAAGAACAACTGGAAGAGAAAACTCCCAATCCTCAAGGGGGCAACTAAAACATCCCTAAAAATCCAAACACCAAAAATACCAATTATCAAAAATTTTTCTTAAGTATACCAATGTTTGGCGAGTGTCATGAGGAAAACATTCCATATTTGCACAAGTAGCACCTAATGTTAGTCAGAACATTTGTATTTTAATTACAAGAGTGTGATTTGCCTCTCATTTGATTTTATGTAATTCTTAATAAAACCAAATAACCTTTTATCACATATGAATATTTACGTATACTAACCATGGACATGGGCCCCACACCACCATGAGATTCTATGGGACCCATCAAGCCCTTGTGCCATGACACTAACTCTTTAGCACCAACCCTTTTGCTAACTAATCATGGCATGGTTTGGTGTTTAGGGAAAAAGAAATAAAAAAGGGAAAGCAAAAGGAATAGAAAATGGAAAAGGCCAAAGCAGCCCAGTAGCAGCATCAGCCCAGCTGACAGCCACCAGGCCGGCCTGACCCCGTGGCCCAACTCGGCCTCGCTCGCGCTGCTACCTCCGGGGCCCAGCAGGCCAGCGAGCAGCTCGGCTAGCCGCCCGCCAGGCCGCCCGCGCGTGCCCCATGGTCCACCAAGCGGCCCACTCTGCTGCCACACCTGGCTGCCGCCCCGTGCCCGCCTGCTCCCCGCCCGGCCGGCACAGTAGGCCAGCCGGCCCAACATGGGCCTGCCAATGCTGCGCGCCCGCTTGCTCTCACTGCCCCATGGGCCCCGTCCGTCAGCTCCTACCTCTTCCCACAAATGGCTGCCCGACATCCCATCCGCCATTCCAGAAGAGGAACGGCGAAGCTCCACCGTCCGCCCACACACGGCCGCACTCCCCACCGTTCGTCGTCTCGCCGCACCCGGGAAACCCTAACCCTAAACGGTGTGTGCCCATGACAACCCGATGGGCATCTCCCGCCCCCACCGTCCATAGCCGGTCGCCACGGCTTTATAAGTCGAGCTCGGCATGCTAGGGTTTCCCCATGGCCAGCCGCCCTTACTGACCATCCTACTCGCACTCATCTATGTTAGAGGGGTTGGAGGGGAAGGGAAAGAAGAAGGTAGGGAGGAGCCGGACTAGAGCAGAGCGCCACCACTGCCGTCCACGTCCGCGCATCGGAGAAGCCCGGTGGACCCGCTCGACCTCGACTTGCCTCCCCGACACTGTGGCTCTACTACCTTCCCACCAAGCCGCTACCTCGTCACTGAGCCTCGCCGCGCGACTGCATCGACCGCCACCAGGAAAGCTCGCTGAGCTCCACTTCCATGGTCACCGGCCAGAGCACCCTCGCGTTCCCACACCTATGCCTATCTTTTCGTGTCGTTAACTTCCCCATCATGGGCGCCGTAGCCTAGAACGCTTATTTGGCAACATCTTGGGAGCATGGCTCGACCACAGTGAGGCCATGCCACTTTGCGGGCCTTGGTTGCCATGGCTTCGGCCGCCGGAGTGCCACCATGACCTTCGCGGTCGCGCGCGCCTCATCGTGCCCCGTAACCGCGCTCGTAGTCGCATAGAGCTCCCAGCTGCTCCGCACGGGTAGGAGGAGGAGAAGATGGAGGTCAATTTGGGGCCACGCTGGAGTTTTGCCACCGCCGACGCAATTCGCCGCCGTTGGGTCGCCGCTTCCGTTCGCCACCTTCGCCTTGACCTCACGGATCTATTACGCGAGTCAAAGCTACCTCTCCACCGCTGCTGCGCCCTGCCGCCGCGTCCTTGCCGTCCGCCACCACCGCCCGGTGGGACCGATCGGACCGCGCCTCTGGATCGCACCGCATGCGCCTTGGCCCCGTGAACACAAGGCGCTAGTCGAAGCTGCTCCGCACGTGTTGCTGTGCCCTGCAGCTGTGCCTCCCCACCGGCATTCACCAGAGCATGTACGCCGGGGAGCCCAACCCTGCGAGCACCACCGCAACCCCACCAGCAGCTTTGCCCTACCTGTGCGTAGGCTCGGCCACCGCCTTAGCCCGCTGGCCAGTCGAAGCTGCAGCGCCACCCGCCGCCGGCGAAGGGCCGGCCGTTCCTGGCCGTGCGCACGTGAGGACGGGAAAGGGGAATTTCCCCTGTGCCCGTGTAGACCGAGTCCACCAGGCCCACATGGCCACGCTGGGCCAACCAGCTGGGTCCACCTAGCCCCACAGCCTTGGGTCCACCATGGACCGAGTCCGTGGACCAGAAAGCCATAGACCGAGCCTAGTTGAGCTCAGTTTGCCACGTGGCCTGACCCGATGCTCGACACGTGTTAGGTCCGGGCCGGCCCAACAGGTTCAGATCCGGCCCTACCCAGGCCCATCCAGGCCCGGTCCGTGTTGACCGTTGACCGTCAACGTTGACCATTGACCGTGGGATCCACATGTCAGCCGCTGACCTGGCCCACCTGTCAGTGCTGACATCATCATGACATCAGCGTGACGTCACTCCTGCCTTCTCGTCACTAGACCCACACGTCAGTGCTGATGTCAGCATGACGTCATCCCCTGCGTCCTTGCCATTGACCGCCGCGCCATATGTCAGCCCCGAGTTGCGCCACGTGTTAGCCTCTGGTTAATCCAGTCCTTTCTTTTTCAGAATATGATTTAAACTTCAGAAATTCATAACTAATTCATACAAACTCCAAAAAATATGAACCAAGTTTCCAAATTTTTATAACTAGGAGCACACCAAGGACTTGAAGGAGCACTTGAGTGACAACTATTTAGGTGCCACAACCCACCCAAACTTGTAGAATCCTATTACACATGGAATAATATCTAGTTTGCTAGCGCTTGTTTATGAATATCATCTTTGCAGGGTAGAATTGCTTAATGAGCCTTTACCTTATCGCAACCTTACCCCTGCACACCCGCTGATAGGCTAGACGCATGCTTATTTACTTATGATGCTTTACTTCTACTACACTTATATCTGTGAAGTGATGCGTGGTGGAGAGTATGGTATGGTATATGGTTAAGGTACGTGGTGCCACTTTACTCAGGGAGAGTGCTGCGTGAGTCTTGGGTGTGTGGTGAGGGTTTGAGTCGATCAGACAGGATTCTACGACGAGCCATGAGGGCGAGTCTTGCCGGGGGGTGTGTTCTGGGCATCCCTATGTGAGGTATCTGTGGCGGATACATTGTGAGGTATATGGTGATCCCGGGGGTGAGAGCCTTCATGGAGCGAGGCCCCGGGTAGGAGGTGCT
>CM041633.1:6373235-6488442 GCA_023333625.1 Bothriochloa decipiens
GGGGGTGAGAGCCTTCATGGAGCGAGGCCCCGGGTAGGAGGTGCTGTTGTAGCACGGACTGTTGTAGTCCCTATGAGAAGATAATCCTGTCTGATCCTCCTAGGACCTAATGTCTCTTGAGAATCAGAACCTTGGGACCTACGTGCTCACCACTCGCTCTTGTATGGGCGAGAGACGGATGTTTGACTAGCTAGGACGGTGCCACTACTACTAGGTTGTTAGCAGATAGTGTCGGGAGGTATGGGCATGGGGTCCCATACCCTCCTTAAAGCCGCAAAGTTACCTTGGTGGCCCGGGTAACTACGCCTCACAGTCTCAGTGTGCCGGTGTACCTATCGGTGTTCCGATGGTATATGGGGGTGTCCCAGTACTGAGTGGTAGGGTGGCATCGCACCGTTAGAAAGAAGCCAGAATCAGCCAAGGCGGTGCGCACCATCGACGATGGAGATCTTGTGGTTACGGGAGTACACACTCTGCAGAGTTTATGAATCTATATATATAGTCTGTGAGCCACTGGTATGGCTTTTTCCTAAGACCCACGCTTTTCGGGAGTAGTGAGATGAGTCCTTCTATTCTCCCCTGGTGTTACCCTTCCAGCTGTGAGCCGCTGAGACAGGCCCCGAGAGGGAGTTGGACCTGTCGACTGAGTGCGAGAGTGTGAGATGTGTGTGATGTGATGGGATGGATATGTGGATGATATGGGTTAAAACTTGTTGAACTATATTATATAAATTTTGGTCACTACATGCATAGGAAACCACAGCTATATACTAGGCCTCTTTGATTATACCCTTTGCATCCCACCAAATACTATATAGCAAAAGTAAAACATAGGGTGGGAGATGTGGTCAGTACAAAACGTACTGAAAATTTAGATCCAGGTATGGATGATGGCTTGCCGACGCCCCAGAAGGACGAAAGGATTAGATGGTCTCGTGCCTACGCTCAAAATGGTGAAAGACGATGCTTTCGCAATATCCCTCTACTTCTGCAGCTGTTCTGGGTGCTAGATACTCTGTTGATTCCGTCATGTGGCGATGTACTGAATTATATAAACCCCCTCTATTGTATTCTTTTGATCGATGTATGGCTTTGTAATCAACTGATATTGGATAAGTTGATGCTTGGACCTCCTGGGCTATCATTATATCCTTCATTCTGTGTATTTTCCTCTCGTAGAAAATTAAGGATGTTTCAGCAACTATGGCACAACCCTAAGGACAAGAGCACTTGGCTTCTCTATTTCTGATGCAAATTCATGGTTAGGGTTTCAGGAGGAGTGGATGTGCTATTTATACTAGGAACATCCCTCCTAGTTGGGCTAAATGGGTTGGGTTTTGGCCCAGTTCAACAGCAGTTGAGTTCTGGACCAGTGTTCACTAAAACAGACATAACTCAAACTACAGAGCTCCAAATGACATGCCGTCAGTTGCATATGAAAGTAGACTTCGCCATCTTTCCATCCATGTATAACACTTGGGCTGGAACCTTAGAGATTTGTACAGTTTTCACTATTAAGTTGAAAGTCAGAATCTGGACAGCAGCACATCATCTTCAACATGCTTTTCTTTGAACGCTGAGTGACCCCTTTAGATCCATGGCTTATTCTTCAAACCTGAGTACAATAATTGCACTTCTATTAGGTAGTAAATCATTCTTATTAGATGCATGCTCACCTTATGTTGTAGTTGTTGCACACTTGCTCGAGTCATTGGACCGTTGTTGTCTTGTTCAATATATGGTTGTGTAGTGCAGCGAGGGATATCCTCATCATCCTCCCCTTCTTGTGAAAGAGTTGACCTCGACTCTGATCTCTCCAGGCCAAAGAAGGGAGACAAATCAGCAACATTGAACGTATTGCTCACAGCATAATTATTGCTCGGAAGTTCTATCTCGCAGGCATTGTCATTTATCCTTTCAATGACCTTGAATGGTCCATCTCCACAGGGCAGCAACTTTGAATGTCATTTCTCTGGAAACGTGTCCTTACGGAGATGCACCCATACCAAATCTCCGGCCTCAAAGATCATCTTTTTGCGGTTCTTGTTTGCCTTCGCAGCATAGTACTCAGATTTCTTCACAATCTCTTGCTTGGTCTTCAAGTGGATTTGCTTCACGTATTCAGCCCTCTTGAAGGCCTCCATGTTTGCACACTCTTGAAGGGGAAGTGGCAGCAAGTCAAGTGGTGTAATTGGTTTGAAACCATACACCACCTCAAATGGGCACATTTGAGTTGTGGAGTGGACTGCCCTGTTGTAGGCAAACTCAACATGTGGCAAGCATTCTTCCCACTCCCTTAAATTTTTCTTGATCATTGTTCGCAGCAGCATGGAGAGTGTGCGATTCACCACCTCTGTTTGCCCATCAGTTTGTGGTGACAAGTTGTTGAGAATAACAATTTTGTCCCAAGCTTGGCCCACAAAGTCTTCCAAAAGTAGCTCATGAACTTCACATCACGGTCTAAAACAATGGTTCTTGGTACTCCATGTAGTCTCACAACTTCCCCGAAAAACAAGTTAGCTACATGAGACGCATCGTCGCTCTTATGACAAGGAATAAAATATGCCATTTTAGAGAACCTATCAACAACAGCAAAAACTAAATCCCTCCCCTTCTTAGTTCTTGGCAACACCAAAACAAAACCCATGCTAATGTCTTCCCAAGGAGCATTTGGAATGGGGAGTGGAGCGTACAAACCATGTGGGTTCAGTTTTGACTTAGCCTGGTGACAAGTGGTGCATCGTTGTACCAACCTCTCAACATCACGCCTCATTTTAGGCCAATAGAAGTGATCACTTAGCAGCAAGTAAGTTTTTTCTCTCCCAAAGTGGCCCATCAATCCTCCCATGTGTGATTGCTGCAACAAAAGCAAACGAATGGACGAATCTGGAACACACAATTTATTAGCTCGAAACAAGAAACCATCATGAAATGGTACTTGTCCCATCCTTTTCCTTCTTGGCATTTCAAATATGGTTATGCAAAAACAAGGTCAGTGGCATATAGTTCATTAACAGATTCTAATCCTGGAACCTTGACCTCCAATTGATTAAGCAAAACACTCTTTCTAGACAAAGCATCAGCAACAACATTTTCTTTCCCTTTCTTGTACTTGACAATGTAGGGAAAAGACTCAATGAACTCAACCCACTTGGCATGCCTACGGTTCAGTTTTTCTTGACCTTTCAAATATTTAAGAGCCTCATGATCAGAATGAATGATGAATTCTTTTGGCCAAAGGTAATGCTGCCAAGTTTCAAGCAATGAACTAGAGCATATAATTCTTTGTCATAAACAGGATAGTTCAATTGAGCACCACCTAGTTTCTCGCTAACGTATGCTATGGGTTTTCCTTCTTGCATCAAGACACCACCTATGACTATCCCACTAGCATCACATTCAATCTCAAAAGATTTATTAAAATCAGGTAATGCAAGCAAAGGGGCTGAAGTTAAACATTTCTTTAGCTCTTGAAAAGCATTTTCTTGTGACTTACCCCATACAAATTCAACTCCTTTCTTTGTTAGCTCATTTAATAGGGCTGCAATGGTGCTGAAATTTTTCACAAAACGTCAGTAGAAACCAGCCAAACCATGGAAACTTCTCACTTGGCTCACATTGACAGGAGTTGGCCAATTCTTGATGGCCTCAACCTTGGATTCATCAACTTCTACTCCCTGTCCAGAAACAACAAAACCCAAGAACACAACCCTGTTGGTGCAAAAGGTGCACTTCTCTAGGTTAGCATACAATTTTTCAGCTCTAAGCACCTCCAACACCATTTTGATGTGCTCAACATGTTCTTCCATGGTATGGCTGTATATCAAGATGTCATCAAAGTAAACCACCACAAACTTTCCAATGAAAGCCCTCAAAACATGATTCATTAACCGCATGAAAGTGCTAGGAGCATTAGTTAAACCAAAAGGCATCACCAACCACTCATACAAGCCAAATTTTGTTTTAAAGGCTGTTTTCTATTCATCTCCTTCCTTCATTCTAATCTGATGGTATCCACTATGTAGGTCAATTTTAGAGAAAATAACAGCACCACTAAGTTCATCAAGCATATCATCAAGCCTAGGTATAGGATGTCGATATCAAATAGTAATATTGTTAATACCTCTACAATCAACACATATTCTCCAAGTACCATCTTTCTTTGGAACAAGAATAACAGGGACAACACAAGGACTAAGACTTTCGCGTACATACCCTTTACCAAGTAATTCTTGCACTTGTTGCTGAATTTCCTTTGTTTCTTCCGGGTTGGTGCGGTATGGTGGCCGGTTTGGAAGTAAGCTCCCGGAATGAGATTGATTTGATGTTTGATGGCACGAACTGGAGGCAAACCAGCAGGTATTTCCTCTGGAAAGACATCACTGTAAGCCTGCAAGACATGAGAAACAACACTAGGAAGCGAGGTCATGTCGTTAGTGGAAAGAATTGAATCTTTGTACAGCAGTACATAATGCATCATGTGAGGGTTGTCTCTCATTTCTCTCATTTCAGATTTTGTGGCTATCGTGACCCTCTTGTTTTTCCCGTGCTCTCTAATTTTTCCACTCATATTGGGCTTCTGGCGCTCACTCACTGAGTTGTGGACGGCACTAGAATTTTTCTTTTCTTGCTTGCTCTCACTCATATTTCTTTGCATGCTTGCTGCTATGATTTGAGTGGGAGTCGTGGACAGCAGCTTGACACCTTTCCCTTGCCACTTGAAAGCATATGTATTCTCATATCCATCATGTATAGTATGCCGATCAAATTGCCATGGTCTCCCCAAGAGCAAGTGGCAAACTGTCATGGGCACAACATCACATTCAACAGTCTTGATGTAATCATGTCTGCTGAAGGTAACCTTCACCTTATATTGCACTTTGACATTTCCACAACCACTAAACCATTGAACATGATAAGGATGAGGGTGCCTTATCAAGTTCAGCCCCAATTTCTCGCATTTCTTTGCTAGCAAGGTTATGGCAGCTACCACTATCAATTATTAGCTTGACCAACTTATTGTTTACCTTGGCTTGGGTCTGAAATAAGTTGGATCTCTGTGCTTGTTCTTCATCTTTGAGCTGAACACTTAATGCCTTGGTGACCACAATAGTTTTGCCGACCTCAAAAGGATATTCATTGTAGCCATCACCTTCATCTTCTAGTGCATCACCAAACTTTTCATTTTCAGCAAGAAGCTCACACTCATCTTCACTAGCTGAATCATATTCTCCACCCTCTGTGACAATCGCTACTCGATTATTTGGACACTCCATGACATGCCCATGACCCAAGCACTTAAAACATTGAATTCCACTACTCTTGGAGGTAGAACCCACTGGAACATTGGACTTTGCTGGTGTTGCCCTAGCAGATTTCTCCATATTTGGTGATGTGGTAGATTTTTCAGTGGTGGTGGGACGAACATTAGAGCTTGAGCTTGGACCGGATGAAAATATGCCTCGACCCAAATCAAACCTTGCTGTTTTTGGAGCACTTGAAGATGCCCTTGAGCCAAAGGTTGATGTTTTGCTTTGTCTAGCATCCTCTTGTAATTGTCTCTCAGCCTTTTGTGCAATGTGCACAAGTTCCACTACATTATTGTAGGTCTGAAATTCCACAACACGTTTGATTGGCTTGCTAAGGCCATAGAGAAAACGTGCCATGGACTGATCCTCATCTTCATGCACTCAAGCTCTGATCATGGCCTATTCCATTTCCTTATAGTATTCTTCCACAGAATTGTTGCCCATCTTCAAGTTTTGCAGCTTGTCAAAGAGGTCACATTTATAATGTTTTGGCACAAGCTCTTCATTTCAGCCTATCTTCATGCACTCAAGCTCTCATCTCCCTGTTCATTTCAGCCCATGATGCCACTAGACGCTCTCCATTCTCTTATCTTTGATTCTCAATTTGTTCCCACCAAATGAGGGCGTATCCATCAAACTCAAGTGCAGCCATATGCACCTTCTTCTCCTCAAAATAATTATGCATGCGAAATATCTTTCCAACCTTCAATTCCCAAGTCAAATAAGCTTCAGGATCAGATGTACCTTCAAATTTCGGCATGCTGAATTTTAGCTTCCCAAACTTTTCTTCATTGGGCTGATCATTGGCATTACGGAAACGGTGTTGGAAATGATCATTGCGATGCAACCTGAATGTATCTTGTGGTTCAGTGTCTTGTGCCACACCAATTCCATGCCCACGACCTCTTCCTCAGCCAAAGGCATCACCACCTCTTCCTCCTCCATGCCCTGGTTTATGGGCATGAGCTTTGTCTTCCTCTTCTCGCTCCAAATGGGCTGCAAACTCTTCGTCGGTCTCATCTAGCTCTTCAAGACGGACACCTGCAGCACCACTTGCCTTCAAGTTCTTCACAACCTCTGCAATCATGTTGGCTTGGAGGGTACTCATGTTTTCATTGAGTTGTTTGTTGAAGTCCTTCATCAGCTTCTGTAATTGCTCTTGTGTGACATAACTTGGTTGTTCTCCATCATAATCACTCGGCATGGTTAGTGAAAGAAAAGAGACCAATCCAAGCTATTTATATTTTTTCTTTTGTGGAAAACACTCAATCTCACCTTCTTTTACCACTGAAGTTCTTATGCATCCTTGCTTACTTGCGAGCTGCACAACACTTGGTGATAGGAGACACGATCCAAGTGATAGATCAAGCAAAATCAACAATACAATGGTGCATTTTTTGACTATTGGATTATTTGTGGAGCTGGGGAGGTTATATATGTGGAATTGGTGAACTGAAACTTTAAGGTATTGTAAAGTTAAGTAAGAATCCAACCACGAGAATCAAGGCTAGTTGCTGAACTAAAATCAAGAGAAAGTAAAGAACGTGTTTAGCAACTCACACACAAAGATGGGGAAACTTGATGCAGCCAAAGAAAATGAGCTAAACTTGGTTTATTGTCAAAGAACAAAGCTCAATACTGCACAAGTTACAGAGAGACGCTAGCTAATTGCTCGCAGGATTGGTGGGCTACAAGATTTGCACAAGAGATGACTAATGAAAATGAACAAAACCAAGTAACTCAACAACAGGAAATCTCAGCACATGATCTTTCCTTCTTTTTTTTTGATTTTTTTCTTTGATTTTTTTGCTACTGAGATCGGCACACCAGATGCTATATAAAACAATATTGCCCTCTCAACAATTTTACAATTAAGCCAAGTGCAAAACCCACGAGCAACAACCTATAGCTATTCTCACTAGATTCAAAGTTTCCACAAAGGATGGCTCTGGTTCACTACTAATTTTTGTGGATCTCAACTCAGATTCAAAAATGTAGCACTATGCTTCCTACAGGTCTTCAAACCAGCTTTCCAACGAGGACAAGAACATCTAAATCGGTGTTCGAATGAGGAAGTTATGCTGATTTTTCTAAACTGTGCTCAACTTTCAGATCTGAGCGCGAAAATTTACAGAGACGAAATTTTTTCTAACCAAGAACACAAGAACAAAAGGGGGAACACAATTCTTGGTGGAAAACAAAGGGGGAAAACAGATCGGAGGTAGATAACACAAGCTAACACAAAGATTCAGCAACTAAAACTCGATCTATGGACTAGAACTTAACCAAACTCACTGAAATTTCAGATCGGGATGTAGGAAGTGGAAATTTTTGGTATTTTTGTTTAGGACAGCAAAGGTAAAATGCAAAAGGGTAAAGATCCTACCGAGTAAACCGTATCTCTGAAATACCAAGATGATACGGGGGGATTTCCCAGTTTTCTCGTCATAGGATCGGTGTTGGGGGGGGGGGGTACCTTGATCCGTGCTACCGGATCAGTGGGGGGAATAACTTGATCCGTGCAACCTGACGAACCGATGGCACCAACAGCTACTCTAGGAAGCCACCTGTGACAAATGATTTCGCCCAACCACACATAATGGATCGATGTCTACCTGAACCACAAAGGTAGATACAAGCTCCTGCAAAATCACAAGGATACACAAGAACAAGTGGAAGAGAAAACTCCCAATCCTCAAGGGGGCAACTATGGCACAACCCTAAGGACAATAGCACTTGGCTTCTCTATTTTCTGATGCAAATTCATGGTTTGGGTTTCAGGGGGAGTGGGTGTGCTATTTATACTAGGAACATCCCTCCTAGTTGGGCTGAATGGGTTGGGTTTTGCCCCAGTTCGACAGCAGTTGAGTTCTGGACAAGTGTTCACTAGAACAGGCATAACTCAAAATACGGAGCGCCAAATGACATGCCGTCAGTTGCATATGAAAGTAGACTTCGCCATCTTTCCATCCATGTATAGCACTTGGGCTGGAACCTTAGAGATTTGTACAGTTTTCACTGTTAAGATGAAAGTCAGAATCTGGACCGCAGCACATCATCTTCAACATGCTTTTCTTTGAACGCTGAGTGACCCCTTTCGATCCATGGATTATTCTTCAAACCTGAGTACAACAATTGCACCTCTAAAAGGAGTGAATTCACCTTATGTTGTAGTTGCTGCACACTTGCTCGAGTCATTGGACCGTTGTTGTCTTGTTCAATATATGGTTGTGTAGTGCAGCGAGGCATATCCACATCACTTGAGCCTTGAGCTTTGAGTGAATCGGCTAATGTAAGCCGATTTAGAACCTGTTTGCCATCAAAACAATTGAATCCAATTGGTCCATTTGTTGAGCTTCAGAAAATCTCAATCAGCCTTTATCAATGGCCGATTGGATCATACGACGAAACATATTGCAATTATAAGTATTATGATCATAAGAGTTATGTCACTTACAATATGTAAGCTCTTCTAAGTTTTGAATTGATGGCAAAGCATTATGATCAATGATTCTAATAAAATTATTTTTTAGCAAGATATCAAACATATGATCACAAAAAGGAAAGTCAAAGGTGTACTTCGATCTCTTGAGCTAATTCTTTTATGGAGTTGGCTTCAAAGCTAGGCAAAGGAAGGGATCAAATTTGACATCAATCCATTCATCCATACCTTTGCCACTACTTTTAGAAAGCTTTAAATTTGACAAACCAGAACTGTCGGCCTTATCATATGGCACAATTTGTTGGCCGATAGAATCTAGATTTATCTTATCTTCAACAAATATAATGCTCTTCCTAATTGGTATTTTACAACTATTTACAAGGATGTCTCTAATAGATGCAGAAATTGAAATAGTTTGACCGGATTGAAATTTAGGAAAATATTTGTATCTTGTACCTTGTCGATCATGTCAGAGAGATGTATATCTTTAAATTGAATGATGTTGCTTTTCATCTACAAGGAATGATCAACAACAGGTGCTGAATCATCCAAAGATGCATCAGCGGCTATAGGAACTGAAGAAGTCGGCTTAGCCGACTGGAAATCAGATCATCCAAAGATGCATCAGCGGCTATAGGAACTGAAGAAGTCGGCTTAGCCGACTGGAAATCAGCTAGGCCGACTTCGGCACTAGCAGCAGGTGGAATCGGCTTAGCCGACTTGGGAGTCGGACTAGCCGCTTCATGGCATGCACCAGAGGCAATTGGCCTGACCGACTGAGGAGTCAGCCTAGCTGATTCAAAGCAGGCTGTAGAGGCTGTCGGCCTAGCCGACTGAGTAGTTGGCTTAGCCAATTTGGAACCAGCAGGCAGCCCTCCCTTCTTAGTTTCAGGAACTTGATCTTCACCAATGATGTATAAATCACTAGATAAATACACTGTCCCTTTAGCTCCTAAAAAGTCTAGCTGGTTTCTGTCGCTTTTCATGTTTTTCTATAGCTAAACTTGGCTTCTGAGTGTTTACTAGCAATCCACCTTTGGCCGATGACTTAACTGTAATCGGCCTTTCCTCATTGGTCTTACCAAAACATTCATAGAATAACTCCTCTAATCTAGACCATGACCAAACAGAGCATTTGGGTAATGATGTAAACCATGCAAAAGCAATACCAGTAAGAGACAAAGGAAACATCACACTTTCATATACTCCTCTTCATCAGCAGAACTTGATTGGAAACTCATGATATACCAAAAATATGTTCTGAAGCATCATTACTATCACCATCATAGAATTTATTAAATCTAGGGTACCCGCCATTCACTAGGAGATTTCAAACAATCAAGGTGCAACGGATACGGCCTGTGATAAGTGGGTATCTTCCATTGAGAGGAGCCAATTGGATTTCTATCATGGACTGAATATTCTTGTTTTCAGGTAGCAAGAAATGTAGCTGCATCCCAAACAAAGGCTTTTTTGCCTTTTGCTGAATTCTCATTGATTCGGCTAAAGTCATATGAAGCCGAATTATGAATAGGAGCATTGGCATGAAATGTTGAATTTTGAAAGTAATTAGCAAAATAATTAGCATCGTTATAGCCAATTCTCTCATTCATCGGCTTATCTTGTGATGGAACCACATATTGTGAACTTACAGCTGATGAATAAGGATTTACATGCTGGATGTTACTAGAAGAATCAAAATCAAATGAATTTTCAGCAAGCATCAGCTCTTGATCATGATATGCATAATTAGAAGAAATAGCCGATGCAACATATCTATTATCATCATAACTAGTAACACTAATATGGCAATTTATATTACTTGCAAAACAATTACTAAAACCATTAGTTGTGTTTGTAAGCTGTACCTCAGGGTAATTGTAGTAGTTTTGGGATGAATCACCTAGGTACTCCATGATTTATAGCTTGACCGTCTTGCTAAATTTCTAATGAGGAGCGCAGTACGTTGCCAAATAGAAAACAAGATCACAAGAGGTCAAAACTAGATGCAATCGGTCTTTTTGGGCCCGATTGAACAATAATGGCAATCTGAATTAGATAGATCAATGAGGATTAGGGCTAGGGCAAAGAGATTCGATTGTAAATTATGAGCCGAAACAATATTCTTCCCTAGCGGAGTCGCCAAAAAGTATGTTGACGCCGAATGTGATCCGACCTACACACCACGAGGGCTTTGGCATGGGCGGCCACGAGCCAAAGAACGTAGCGAGGTAATCACTCTTGTGTGGTGAAACACGAAGAGGTTTATTACAAGCAAACCACCAAAGGATAACCACCGTGCTTTCGAGAGGAAGAAACGACTAGTTTTTAGGCAAACTAGCAGAGGGACCGGTAAAGCTCTCGCCCGGGAGGGACCCCGTCAGGGCAAGGACATCGTCGGGTTGCCTAGGTCGGCTAGTAAGCCCAGGTCACCATCCTTGGTCGCCTAGATCAAGGGATGAACAACATGGGATTGGAAAAGAGAGTAAAGATAAGAGATAGATTGTTTTTTTGTTGATTGAGTTGGATAGGATCGATGGGCCATGATACTCTCGTATATATAGAGGGGGTGGTCTTATCCTAATAAGAAATAACTCTCATATGCTTTCTCTAAGTTTCTCACGTCCAAAATAAATCCAAAACCAAGTTAGGACGCCAAACCTGCATGAAAACAGCTCCGAACCGGCTTTAGCCGAGTCCCAGGCCGGCTTAGCCAGTTTTCACGGGGCGGAGGCCCTGTTTCTTTGCTGAAAACGGCCCAAGTCGGCTAGGCCGGCTGGCTGACCCAGCTAAGCCGACTGGCTACTGGAAATTCCGGGTATAATCTTCCAAAATTCATAATTAATTTTTCCAGACTCCAAATGAGGGAAACCATGTATGTTTTTTGATCAGCTCGACAAGAGAAAGACAATGATGGTGTAAATTCTTGCATTTGAAAAACTTGTTCAGGCCGGCTTAGCCAACTTAGGGACCCAGCGAAGCCGGCTCTGGCTGATCCAACACTTGAAAAATGGTTTTTCTTGCGCAAGCGCCAAATGTAATGATCCAAGGGTGCTTTTTGGTCTTCGTGATGAAAGAAACATGATGATAATGTCCATTATGTCTTTTAGACAATTTTGGATGTCAACAAGCCCCATTTTATGCGGATACATAGATTTCTTTGGACCTTTTGTTTCGGCAAGAACCAGCGTCTCTAAATGAAGGAAAATAATTCTTTGTTGCTCCCGAACAAGCACCAGGAGTCCAGGAGCAAAGAAAAAAACAGGACAGATGTCACAGATCACGTGGGCTATGAAAATGATATGCGAGAAAGAAAAGGCGTCCCATATTGTCAATATTTGTGAATCATAATATCGTGTCTCCTCATGGAAGATTCTTTTCCTTCATAAATAAGCATTTGGCCGGAAAGGATCCTGAAATACCTGTTCCTAATCTGGGGTGTCTCTTTTCACTGCTACTGTATTCTCCTGTTGTATTAGTGCTGATTATATTTTGCTCAGGGAGTAATTTCTATTACTAGCACTTGCTTTTCTTTCCTGAATTTGTGAATGATAGACCTTTGCACCTACTCTGCCTGTCAGATATTATCAGCACAATGGGAAACTCATAGTCACGGTTCTGAGTTCTAGCAAAGCCACGGTAAAGCGACACTCTGATTAATAGTATTGTGCTGCATTCTACTATTAAAGCACCAATTTGTGTTGCTCTTCCGAGCTTCCAGCAAATGAGATACATAATATAAAGATTCATGGGCCAATAGTGGTGTTTGCGGTGCTTCCTCATCGGTTCGGTATGAAATGACAGCTTTTGTGCCTTTGTCCTTGCTTGGGCCTACACAGAACTTGGAGAATCTAACAGACAATTCTTCACCGAGATCATCATTCTAATACGCTGGGTGACCTGGATATGCAGAATCAATCTGATCTTCCATAATTCAGTGCCGACAGTACAGGGATGCAAGGCCAACTTCAAGCTTGAATTTTCTTCTTCAATGCTATGGCGGGCAAGGAGGAAGGTACTTCGCCAAAATTGAAGAACAGATTCAGAACTAAGCCTAGATTTCAGAACTAAGCCTAGATTTCCCCTCCCCACTCTTGTTCCTTCTTGTCATCTTGAGAGACAACAAAGAAACAAACACGGATGAAGTATGGCGCAGGCGCACCAACACAGAGGCTCCATGGGCTTTGTTGCCGTGCAAGCTAGAGCCCGTCGTTGAGGCCATGTTCCGCGCCTCCGTCACGGTGCAGCTCGGCGAAGGCACAAGAACTTTGTTCTGGACAGACTCGCTGCTACCAGATGGGCCCATCGCTAAGGCCGTGCCACACCTCTTCTCCATGGTGGGTGCACGGCGGCGGGCCAGGTCAATCAGGGATGCCTGGATGGCCGGCAGTAGACACGCGACATCTTCGGCGCTCGGACAGTGATAGTCTTGTTCAAAATCGTCGAGCTTGGGGACAAGCTGGCCACAGTGAACTTCAACCCAGGCGTCTGCGATAAGTTAATCTGGAAGTGGACAACAGGGGGGGGCTACTCCAGCGCCTTTGCCTACCTCACCTTCTTTGCCGAGACGGCTTCCCTGCTCGGTGCCAGGGAGACCTAGCAAGGCGGGCACCACCAAAGGTCAAATTCTTCTTCGGGCTTGCTCTTCATGACTCCTTTGGACGGCGGGGTGGGGGGCGCCACGGTCTTCAGCAGTCTGCTACCTGCGCGCCTTGTGATCAACAAGACGAGACCCACGACCACTTGCTCGCCCCGTGCGTTTTCACTCGCGAGGTGTGGTTCCGTCTACTCGCAATGGCCGGGTTGCAACACATGGCTCCAGGCACCGAAGCGCGAATCGCCGACTGGTGGTGCTGGCTCCATATGCGGGCTTCGGTTCCAGAATCCATCTGTTGGGGGTTTGACGTTATGGTGCTGCTGGTCTCTTGGGAAATTTGGAAGGAGCGGAATCAGAGAACCTTCGACGCCAAAGGCCTTTTGACATCTCAGCTCTTGGATCGCATCAGGGAGGAGGTGGACTTCTGGCGGCGATCGTCGCTTTGGTGGCCTAGCCCCTGTCTTCTACCCTTGTCGCACAATCGGTTCCTTAGTTAGTACATCGTCCGAGCGCCACCGTGAGAGTTGGTGTCTCGTGTTTGTGTGCCCCTACCTGTCTGCGCCGCCGCCGCGGCAACTCGCCCTTGGCCATGTCAGGTTTTGTATTGAAACTCTAATTTCCATTAAAGCAATACGTGCACAGTTCACAGTTTCAACAAAAGTATATTAGTACTGGTATAACAAACATGTTCATGTGTGTTGCAATTGAACGTGCAGCTTATTGTGCAGCCACACAGATAATTTATGTCTTATAGATTTATTTAACAATAATGTCATCTCTGTTCGGATACATCTTAAAATTGGACTCAATATCCTCGCTTGAATGGTGAGTCTAGTTGACCTACAAAATTGGGGGGGGGGGGGGGGTGGGGATACAATGGTTCAAAAAAAATAGTCTTTATGTTTACTTAATATTAAGGACGATAGGGACACATTTTCCGATAAGAGTTGATCATGGCTGCGGTTGTATTTCCTCTTCATTCCTTGCTTCGCTCTGTCCTCCGTCGCGCTCCGAGCTCTGATTCGCAGAATTATAGGTGGACGAAAAGAAAAGAAGTCAGAATGACGTGCCTGCTTAGGTTGTTGATCAGATTATCAAATATAAGACTGAAGAGGGGGAGTTACCTGTGCTTTTGCCTGATAAACTTGTTGACGTGCCAAAGCAATCCTATTCTTTAGAAACCGGGCAATGTCAATTGCATCGAACTCCCCTTCTACACCATACACATTGCATCGATCGATCAAATACAGGACATCAGTAAAATCATGCCAAAAAGTGGAGGAAAATATTAAAGTCGAGATGACAGACACACATACCGTAGTAGGTTAAGTTGTGGTTCTTGGCCTCTTTTTTCAGGAATACCAGGACCGGTGGGTCACGTCCACCCCCGAAGAAACGCTCAAAAATAAGTGCATCTGAAGTGTAGTAATATCTGATACCAGACACCAGGCTGGACGCAGAAGCAACCTTGTACTGGTCAGTACCCTGTAGCATTTGGCGCAAAAAAAAGTCAGTTACATGAATTTAAAAATAGCTTCAAGGTTTGAACATACAACAAGTTGATCTTGTACTATTCATAAAAAAGTTGATCTTGTACTAAAATAATTTGTGAGATAGAGAACAGAATGGCACGTACGTATTCGTCGAGCAACACAACGACGGCCTGGTCATCCTCAGCGAATACCCACTCAGCGTCCTCCATGGTGGTGATTTCGGTCAGGTTTCCCTGAACTTCCCACTGGCGGATGTCAAGGTGGTAGAGCAAGGCCCAGAGATGGGTTATAAACTCACCGCCTTGCGAGAGGCGCTTCATGCATTGCCATACGGTGCCGCGTACACCAACAGCTGAACCCATACACGCGCCAGCGTCTCCCAGGTTTCATCAGGGCGACGCATAAGCAGCATTGCCAGAACCTGGCCATTCCGGATTTGCTTGTCCGGAACACCGAATGTTTTGATGTTGTCCTTGGCATACCAATCTGTGCAAACTATATAATCTGATATGTTCCCACGGATTATTGCATCCCTCAATTCCTGTTCGTGGTCCTCGGTTCTAGTTATCTTGCTGATCTCAAAGAGACCGTACACACGCTTCGTCCACGCAACCGGCCCAGGGAGCAACTCTGGAGCTGATTTAATCAGGTAGACGCAGTATATGGACAGAGCATTGGCCACGCGCCGGTGATCCCGAGCCTTCCGTGCCACAGCTTCTTCTCCTGCTCTTCTTCGGAAACAATAACTGGGTCGGGGTATCGCCGCAGCTGCTTTTCTGAAATAATAACTGGCAGTGGCAGCTGTTTCCCTGCCGCAGCCTATGGGCGCCTCCGTCTTGCTAATCAAGGCATCCTCCTGCCTTTTCTGCTCTGCCAGCTCCTGCCTCTTGTGCTCTTCCAGCTCGCAGTACCATGTCGCCATATGCCATGTCATAACACAGCTCGTATATTATAACGGTAACAAAGCGCTTCAGGATCGGCACATAACTGGGGGTCCTCGAAGTGGGGAAGGAAATGACGAATCTTTGGTTCCTCAGGAAGAGACGATAACCAGCTCCTGTCTAGTCTGTCGCTCTTGATCTGACCAAGGAAGTCTATAATGGATGCCTTTACATCCTCGTCCAACTTAATGCCACCTCTTTTGTTGGTGTCACTGCTCAACAATTCCCAAATCACGTGCCAGATGTAGTGCAATCCAAGCGTCCGAACCAAGTGAACACATGTCCTGCGTATCTGTTCACCTTTTATTTTTTATCAGGGAATCCGTTCATCTTCTTTTTCTGATGACCATATCCCTTCACCTTCTATTTCTGATGGGGATATCCATTCAGGATCAGAAATGGATGCGTTCACATCCTCGTCCAACTTAACGCCATGTCTTTTGATGGTGTCGCTGCTGAGCAATTACGAAATCACCTGCCAGATGTGTTGCAATCCGAGCATCGTAACAAGGGGAGAACGTGGAGGAGCAGCAGATTAAGTCTAACATTCTTCCTCTAATCCTGCTATTAACCCTTAACCTCAACTATGCCAATCCTCTGCCTCAATTCCTGAGACGCCCGAGTGGCTTGGCATGCCGCGGTGGCTGCCATGATGTACTCCGCCTCGAAGGTCGACAGCGTCACCGTCTTCTGCTTCAGCGACTGCCAGGTGATTGGGACTGCCAGGCGATTGGCGCTGCCGAGTATGCCCAAGGTACTCTGTCGCCCATCCATGCCTGCCATGTCCGCGTCACTGAACGCCGTAAGCCCTTGCTCACCTTCACCGGACGCCGTCAGCAGTTGCCCGCCGTGCTCGAGGAAGACGACCGCCTGATCAAGTGTCCCCTTGATGTAGCACAGCAGCCTCTTCACCGCTGTCCGATGGTCCTACCACGGATCCTCCGTGACCCGCTCATCCATCGTCGTCGGCATGGACTTACAGTCCGCCATGCCAGCCCGTTCCCGCAGCCTCTGCTGCCCCAGCACGATGAAGTCCCTCCCCTGCTTCACCTCAATGCCGAGGTAGCAGAGAGCGCGTCGAGATCGCTCATCTCGAAACGAGCTGCCATCTCACGCTTGAACGCGGCGACGTCCACCGCCCGCGCCCCCGTGTCGTCGTACACCCTGATGATGTCCGGTTCCTTCCCCCATTGTCGGGTGTACAAGGCGTTCTCCTCCAGCATCGCCTCCCACCACTCCGTGTCGCACTCCACAACTGTGAACGTGGCTGGCTTCTCCACCGTAGTTCCCCGAGGCTGGGTCATCCAAGACAGAGAAATCTTCGCTGTCGACCCCCCGGACCCTCGATCGAGGCCCCCCGTCCCGCGGTCGAGGCCCCCCATCCTGGGGTCGAGCCTCCAGCCACGGGGTCGAGACCTCCCATCCCAGGATCGAGGCCCTCCGTCTCGTGGTCAAGGTTCTCCATCCCGCGGTCAAAGTCCTTCATCCCGCGGTCTAGGCCTCCACGAGCCTCGGTCGTGGCCCCATAGATGCGGGAGCCCCCTGGCCCTCGGACAAAGCCACGCAATCCTCGGTCGCGGCTCCGCGTTCCATGGTTGTGGCCTCCCGGCCCGCGATCGAGGCCTCCCACCCGCGGTCGAGGCGGGTCGTGGGTCCACAGCCGTCGAGGCCACTCCGTCCTTTGGTCGAGACCGTGTGACCCTCGATTCCATCTCGTCCCTCGGTCCAGGCCCATGACCCTCGAGTCGGACTCACAAAACTCAATCAGGGCCCCGCGACCCTCGAGGCCGTCCCGGCCTTCGGACTCGACCGCGGCCCTGCAAATCTCATTCGTGGTCATGGCCCCATGACCCTCAAAGACACTCCAGCCTACGGACGGAGCCCCGTGTCCCTCGAGGCCACCACGCCCGGCGGATGAGGCCCAACCACCCCTCGAGGTCAAGGTGTCCTCTCGGGGAGGGATCGGACGAGGCGGAGCATGGTCAAGGGTGGGGGTCCCTGCCTTGGGTGGACTGGGTGGCTCCTCCACCCCAGCCACCGCAGAGTCCTCTGCTTCCCCCACCGCGAACTGCGCCACCACAGCTTCCTCGGCTGCCAGTGTTCCCCTGGCGTCGCCGCCACCAGAACCAGAGCAAAGAGCAGGCGAGCCTTCCGCGGCTAGGCTTGGCTCCTCTGCCTCTGCAGCCGTGGGCTCTTCCCCCGCCATCAACTCCTCCGTGGCCTCGCCGTCACTAAGAACAGAGGAGTGAGAAGGTGAGCCTTCCATGGCTAGGCTTGGTGGCTCCTCCGCCTCTGCAGTCGCAGGCTCTTCCCTCGCCCCTGTCCTGTCCCATGCCGCCTCATCAAAGACGACTTCCCGGGACATCACCACCTGCTCCAGCGTGTCGGCTGTGCCAAGATGGACCTACGCGCGTGGCTCATCGAGATGGACAGCAATCGGCACTGTTCCTTGCTCCGCCTCTGCCTTCTTACTTCGCCGTCCTCCAGTGCACAGTACACCCCCATCAACAGCGCGTGCTCATCGTCGCTATCATCCTGAGCCGGGTGGGCCTCCTCCTTCTTCGGCTTCTTCTCCGGGCACTTCTCTGGGCACTCCCACACCCAGTGCCCCACCTTCCCGCAACGCCGACACGCGTTCAGGTTGGTGTTGTGCTTCTTGCCTTGTGGCGCCTTGTCGCACCACTTGTCGCCACGGTCACCACCGTGGCCAGAGGAGCCTTCCCCGGACCGTCGTTGCTTCATGCGTGCGGTCCACTCCTCCTCGGTCAGCAGCAACTCGCTATTGTCCTCCCACTCTGGCGCCGCAAAACCGTGACCCTCCACCACCGATAGCGGCCCCGCCACATCGTCGAGCGTCAGCGTGGACAAGTACAACATTGTCTCGATGGACAGGGCAAGCTGGGCATACTTGGGAGGCACCACGCACAGGAGCTTGCTGACGAGATCCTCGTCCTCCAGCGGCTTGCCGAAGGTGGCCAGCTGACTTGCGAGCAACTGAAGACGCAGCGCAAAGTCCTCCACCGACTCCCCGGACTTGAACCGGATGTCGTTGAACTCCCAGCGCAGCTGCTGTACCTTGCCCGCTTGGCTCGATCCGAGCCGATGCGGAATGACTCCAGCATCTCCCCACGCCTCCTTCACCGTCTTCTTGGCCCTGAGCGCCTCATGGAACTCGCTCGGAGTGGACGCCATGAGCGCCTCCATGACGCCCACCTCCGCATCCACTCCTACATTGCCAGTCTCCACGGCCACCCACCACTGACATGCGTGCAACTTCCACTTCATGTGGACTGCCCACTCGTCGTAGTTGGTACGAGTGAGCATCAGCCATGCCGTGTCGCTCACTTCCCGCACCGTGCGCACCTTCACCCGGGGCTGAGCGGCTAGGGAAGTTCTTCCCCTGTCCGGCTGCATCCCCCGCCCCGACACCAGGAGCGCTAGCTCCAGACTTTGACATTGCTGGCGGTTAAGTGCAGCAACGTTACTGGCTTTGATACCACGTGTTGGCGCTAGAACCTAGCATCGACCACCGGCAAGCACCTGGGAAAGGTGCCGACTAGTGGTACTAACCAACAGTGTTGGCTGCTGACCAGGTTCGAGGCGAGCAGCTCCTGCTCGACCCCCCTTGACCTCTCTCCTGAACCAAGAAAGAAGATGAGCTGAGCTCTCTTCCCGCACTCACACAACACACACACAAGCACCGGTGTTGGCCGACTGCCTGGACACAAATGTGGTGGCAAGAGCTCTCTGAGCATAGCAAACACATACACACTCTACTCACAGCTTCAGTTCCTAAAACCCGAGGCTCCCACAATGTTTTGGCCTGCTAAACTGCCTCTTCCATTATCATGGATCGAATATATATACAAGATGCCAGTCAGTGGGTACACCAACCACCTACCTCTACAGTACAAGGCTTTACCAACCCCAACTACTCCTAGTACTATGCCTACATCAGCCCAAGACGTGGCTGATGGAGCCACTATCGTTGCATGACCTATTGCCATGCCGCTGCAGTCCGCAGGGCATGGGTAGCATGTGCTGTCCTTTTACCTGCCCCTCAATCGACTGCAGGGGAAACGTAGGGGAGCAACAGATTAAGTCTAACAGACCGAACCAATTACATCAGCTGCAACGGAGCCAGGGACACCAATATGCCGAACGTGATAGCAAGATCTACAGTCGTTGTGTCCACAACTTTGGTGCAACCACTACTAGCACCAGGGCGTCTAGTACCAGGGTGTCTGCTACTCATTTTCCCAGCAATGGCAGTTGCTACCAGGACAAAACATATCCCAGTGAATGAAGCCAGTGACCAAAAACTAGCAGCTTTCCCCTGATAGTAATGAAGGAATGGGTTACCCATGAAGAAGGCATCGTACATGAAAGCCAACTCAATCTCAATTACCTTTAAGGCCCACTTGTAGTCAATGACTTTCAGGGTTTGTGGGCGTGGCACATGATAGTCCAACCGAAGAAAGTAATGTTGCAACTTATGAGACAGACATAAGGTAGTGCACACAACATAACAGGACTGTAGCCTCTTATCCTTGTTATTCATTATTGACCTTTTTATGTCAGCCTGACAGATACCAGTGTCAGGATCGACCTTCATGTAAACTAGCTCAACTTCAGAGGGCACATCTTTTTTGATAACACATGTTCCAACATAGCGATCTGATCTATACCCCATATCCCGTATCTTGTTTTGTTGTATAAGGGAAAATGATCTATGAAAACCCTTGATGAAAGTGATGGCAGACAGTGCGATGATGGCTGTGTTACCAATGACATTAGACATGGTTGAGATACCCATGAGTATGACATATCCACAATTGAGGCAGATCCCAAATACCACCTTTGAGAGTGGACCTTTGTAGTCTAGGTGTAAGGTCCTAGATGGCTAGAGGGGGGTGAATAGCCTATTAAAATTCTACAAATACATTAGACAAAACTCGTTAGTAAAACAAATGGTGATAACCATGGTTTTTCCTAACCTAGAAGATCAGCAAGCCTCCTATTGACAATTCTAGTAAATGTAAGATCTCTAAGTCACTCAAAGGCTATGTCACTACTTTCTATTCTACTGAGCTAGCAAGAGAACTAATTTTGCACAAGCTACACAATATAATCTAGAAAGTAAGTACAAGGTAGAGAGGTGATTTCAATAGCGATGGTGAAGTGAAGATGTTGCTAATCAACAAGATGATATCCAATCAATCACAATGAAAACAATCATAGTATAAAGAACCAATCACTGATAGACAAGTGAACACAATGATTTTTGTTCACCCGAAGTTCACTTGTACACCGACAAGCTAGTCTCCGGTTGTGTCGACCAACACCTAGATGGATCCTCGGTGTGACTTGCAAGGCACTCCCTCGTAAGGCAACCACAAGACACCACTCTCAAGTGCCGTAGCTCAATGTCACGCGTATTCTACTAGAGTAGCTTTTGGTGCTCCGCCGAGAAAAGCTCAAGAACCTCTTACAAATCAACACCAGAGGTGGGCCAGAACAATCGCCAACTCTTCCCAACGCCTCAACAACCTCCAAGCCGGCTAGGTGGCACGCACCCACCAAGAGTAACAAGAAATCCACCAACGAATCAACCCACTAGTGCCACTAGATGATCTCGAATCATGCAATGCACTAGGTTCACTCAATCTCACTTCGAATCAATCAAGCAAGCAAGAGAGATGAGTGGGAGGAGGTTTCTTTAGCTCACAAGGATGTCAGGAGTGTTAGAATCATGAGGGAGATGGTACACACGCGGCCACCATCTATTTATAACACCCCTCAAGCAAATAAAGCCGTTGCTCCCCATTGTCCTTCTCTGTGTATGCATAGTACGCGGTCATAGTATGCAGCCCCAGCGTACTATGCTCCTCCACGGTCCATGTGGCAGCCATATTCAAACATGGACCGTTGATCTCCAACGGTTACGTTGCATAGTACACATCAATTGGAGCATAGTATGCGTCATTTGCCTACTTGCCCTCTCTCAGCCGTGTTCGCACATGACACACTCAGTAGCATATGACGCGCGCATAGTACGCGTCATTTGCTTGACTAGAAAGGTCCAGCAAGCCTCAAAATGCCATAGGACACGTCCGATGCCTCTTCACATGACGCATCTCAGCGTCCTTTGCTGCTGCTGCACTTTACGCTGCTCTCGGCCTGGGCAAAGGACACACAAACCAGTGTCCCAAGCCTGCGTACTGTGCAGACGATGCAACACTAAAACAGCAATAACTCTTTGCACCGAACTCTGATTTTGATGTTGTTGGACATTTCGAAAAGCTTATTCAGAGGGCTACACAACCAACATATCCTCTTGATCCCAAGCATTGTGGATCAAAGCAGTTTTTCAAACCTTGAACCATCACCTTCTCTTTTTCAGCACAAGAGTTCTCCAAAACTTCTTCTCCTTTGCAAATGTGCCAACGCCACCAAGTGTATATCATTTTCAAAGGATTTTCCAAATAGCACACTAGATCCTAAATGCATCAACATGAATGATGAACCTAGTAGCACCCGTGAATCGAACCATCAATAAGATTTCCCCTCTTAATACTATGGCTATCGATCCTAAATCACTCACACCCTCTATGATGTCTTGAGTGCAAAACAAAATGGCCCTATAGGTTATACCGTTGCCTTGAGCCCATTTTGCTTTTCCATCGACCTTGAGCCTTCACATGACATGTGACACTCCACGTCATCATGCGACCATCTTGGTCCATCGATCTCAATCTTACTTGCTCTTCACCGTTGGTTGGTCCATCGGCGCCAAGTCTTGCCCAAGCTTCACCACGCATGGTCCTTCGCTTCAAGCCTCGACTTGGCCTTCACATTTCCAACCGGTCCATCGAGCCAAGCCCCATCTTGATCTTCACCTTCTATTTACACAACCCCATGTCATAACCCCTATAATGAACTCCACTTGGCAAGGACCACCTTATCTAAATCATCCACTTAGATCAAAGGTTAGTCCTAGGTTTCATCAATTATTCAAGACCAAACTAGGGACTTTCAATCTCTCACTTTTTGGTAATTGATGACAACCTTCACAAAGATGATTTTATGATAAAATATTTTTGAACTTGTCATGCTTGTCCAGGAAATTTGAATCATGAATATGATTTGGACAATCATCACAAATTCAATTTTTGGTATGATTAACTCCTCCTACATATGTGCATAGAGTTTGGATTGAAAGCTTTGCATATATGTATGGATATGAAAATTATGGGAGAGTAATTTTACCAAAATGATGCTAAGGTGTAAGAAATGGACCTTTGAAGCGTGATACCAATCGGAGTTGCCTTTTACCTTTGTAAAGTAAAACATTTCTAGTTACAACCTATTCATGCTAGAAGATCATTTCATCATTCAAATTCTAGACTAGCATTACATCACACAAGCATGTATATGAATTTAAATACATGTGTAAGAGCAAGTCATATGATTAATGCACAACCAAATGCAACAAATTGTTCATGAGCTTGCCACCCTACTTGTGTGCTTCAAAAATTTTAATTTACCCCATTCCATTGGCATATCTTTGTGACTTATCTCTCCCCCTTTGTCATTGATTACTAAAAAGGTATGGTCAAGTTATCGAGAGTAAGTTACATTAGTTCTTTTGATGAGGTAGAATCAAATTTTATCAAATTGGTCTCATCTAGCTTACTTGCCAAAGATATTCAATTCAGTTTGAACTAAAGACAAGCTTCTTCACACCTCACTAGAAGGGTTATCTTGCCTATGTTGAATTAAACACTTATAGCAAATAATCTAGATTCAACAATAGGATTGCAAGCTCATAAAATAGCATATATCATCACTAGATCAAATCAAGCATAGAAACAATAGTGATGCTATATATCCATCAAATTCATTTGATTTCTCATGAATTCACTTAGGATGCAACTTGTATGTCTACATGATCTAGCAATTTCTAATATCCCATGATGACATGTCAATACAATTTTACCTTGCTTTATTGAAGGAGAGGCATGTCAATAAGTGGGTGGGGTGCATTTAACTCATGTTTGAGAAATCAGGAATGTTCATCTTATTCCTTAGTTTACAAAACCTCTTCTCATCAGTGGCTTGGTGAATATATTAGCAAGTTGATCATAGGTGCCAATGCTTTCAATTGAAATATCACCCTTTCGTTGATGATCTCTTATGAAGTGATTCCTTATGTCAAAGTGCTTTGATGTTCCATGTTGGATCGGGTTTTGTGTCATTCTAATTGCACTTTCATTGTCACAAAACAATGGCATATTCTTAAAGTTGAATCCATAGTCCTTCAAAGTTGATTTCATCCATAGCAATTGTGCACAACATGCTCTCGCACTAATGGCTTCGGTGGTAGATATTGCCACACTATATTGTTTCTTTGAGGACCATGAGACTAGTGATCTTCCAAGAAATTGACATGTTCCACTAGTGCTTCTTCTATTAATTTTTCATCCCCCATAGTCAGAGTCCGAATATCCAATCAACTCAAATTGTGACCCCTTGGGATACCAAAGTCCAACATCTTGTGTATGCTTCAAATACCTCAATATTCTTTTTACGGCCTTGAGATGACTTTCTCTAGGTGAGGCTTGATATCTTGCATACATGCATACACTAAACATGACATCCAGCCTTGATGCGGTGACATAGAGTAGACTTTCAATCAAAGACTGATATTCCTTTTGATTCACCATATTGCCACTAACATTACTATTAAGTCCTTCATTGGTGCCCATTGGAGTTGAGATTGCCTTTGCATCTAGCATGCCAAACTTCTTCAATATATCCTTGATGTATTTGCCTTGACTCACAAAGGTGCCTTCCTTTAATTGTTTGACTTAAAGACCAAGGAAGTAACTAAGTTCACCAATCATGGACATCTCAAACTCTTTGGCCATCATTTCACCAAATTCCTTGCAATAATCCTCATCGGTTGATTCAAAGATGATATCATCAATATATATTTGCATAATGAATAGGTCATTTCCAATCTTCTTGGTGAATCGAGTAGTATCAACCTTTACCACTATGAATCCCTTAGAGAGAAGGAAATTCCTTAGACTCTCATACCATGCTCTAGGTGCTTGCTTCAAGCCATATAATGCCTTCTTCAACTTGTACACATGGTTGGGTTTCTTGTCATCTTTAAAACAGGGAGGTTGTTCAACATATACTAGCTCATTGATGATCCTATTGAGAAATGCATTTTTCACATCCATTTGATATAACTTGATATCATGGGCACAAGCATAGGCTAATAAGATTCTAATTGCCTCCAATCTTGCCACCGGTGCATATGTTTCTCCAAAGTCAAGACCTTCTATTTGAGTATAACCTTGTACAACTAGTCTTGCTTTGTTTCTCACCACTATGCCATCTTGATCTTGTTTGTTCTTGAACACCCATTTGGTTCCAATGACATTATGATCTTGAGGTCTTTCTACCAATTCCCAAACATCATTTCTTGTGAAGTTATTAAGCTCTTCTTCATTGCCATGATCCAATCGGCATCCTTTAATGCTTCATCAATCCTCTTTGGTTCTTTGGTTGACACAAATAATGCATGCTCACAAATCATGCCAATCTTGACCTAGTTTGTACACCACTTCTAATATCACCAATAACACTATCAATTGGGTGATCTCTTGCAACATGAGTAGGTTGGAGCACTTCAACTTGATTGCTTGAACTTGGTTGATCATTTGATTTGTCATCTTGGGGTGAACAAGCATGATGATCTTGCATTTGAGAACTACTAGCTTGCTTGATAGGAGATGTGAGCACTTGATCTTTGTTATCATCAACATCAATCACTTGCCTTGCTCTAATGTCCCCTACGTCCATGTTCTTCATTGCTTCTACCAACCGAGGTCCACCAACATCATCAATGTTCTCTTCCTCATCTTGTGAACCATTGGCCTCATGAAATTGCACATCATGGACTTCTTCAATAAGACCACTAGCATTGTTTCATACTATATAAACTTTGCTTGTTGTTGAGTAACCGAGTAGAAACCCTTCATCACATCTTGAGTCAAACTTTCCCAATCTTGTACCCTTCTTCAATATATAGCATTTGCAACCAAATACTCTAAAGAATGCAATATTGAGTTTTCTTCCATGAAATAGCTCATATGGGGTCTTCTCAAGCAATGGATGACAATAGAGCCTATTGATCGAATAGAAAGATGTGTTGATTGCTTCATCCCAAAATTTATGACTCACATTGTACTCATTAAGCATAGTTCTAGCCATATCAAGCAATGTTCTATTCTTCCCCTCAACAACACCATTGGAGGGTGAAGTGTATTTGGCTGAGAATTGATGTCCAATACCATAATCATCACAAAGATCATTAATTCTTGTATTCTTGAACTCACTCCCATTGTCACTTCTAATTTTCTTGATCTTTATTTCAAACTCATTGTGAAGTCTCTTAACAAAGGTCTTGATGTATCATACACTTCACTCTTGTCACTAATAAAGAACACCCATGTGAATCTTGTGAAATCATCAACAATGACAAATCCATATTTGTTCCCACCAATGCTTGCATATGTTGTTAGTACAAATAGATCCATGTGCAACAACTCAAATTCTTTACATGTGCTCATTATGCTCTTCTTAGGATGTGCACTTCCAACTTGCTTCCCGGCTTAACAAGCTCTACAAAGTCTATCCTTTTCAAACTCAACATCTTTCAAGCCATTGACTAGATCATGACTCAATAATTTCTTCAATTGTTTCATACCAACATGACCAAGACTTCTATGCATAGCCAACTCATACTAGATTTTGATATCAAACAAGTTGATAGAGATGTTTCACTAGCATTGAAATCAACTAGGTAGAGGTTCTCAAATCTAAATCCTTTGAATATCACATTGGAACCATCCATGCTCATAACCTCAACATTATTTAGTCCAAATATGCACTTAAACCCAAATCATAAATTTGTGCCACCGAAGAAGACTGAAATCCAAGCTTTGAACTAGCAACACATTTGATAGAATCTTACCAAGCCCAATAACCTTGCCTTTCTTGTTATTGCCAAATGTGATAGAATCAATGCCATCAACATTATCATTGATAGAGTTAAATATTCTTGATGTACCGGTAATGTGTTGAGTGCATCCACTATCAATGATCCAATGCCTTCCTCCGGCCTTAGAGTTCAACTACAAGCAAATCAATGAGATTTAGGTACCCACACTTGCTTGGGTCCTTGTAGGTTAGTGACTAAGCTCTTTGGTACCCAAATTGCCTTCTTCTTTGGGTAAACAATGGGTGTACCAACAAACCTAGCTTTCACACCCTTCTCACCCTTGGTAAGCACATAACAAGAATCAAAAGGTATAGCATTCATATTTTTCTTGTTCTTGTTCATTTTATTACAATTATGCTCTAGGTGCCCAACTTGCTTGTATCTATGACAAAACTGGCCATTGCTCTTCACAAAGCTAGGCTTTGGAGTTGCAAGAGCCGCCTTGCCCTTCTTGGGGGTGTAGCCTAATTCCTTTTTATTTAGATAAAACCTTTGGCTACCCAAGCACTTTAGCAAGCAGGCCTCTCCACCATAGGCTTTGCCTAAGGTAAGAGTGAGCTCATCCACCTTTCTCTTGAGAGTCTCATTCTCAACCATTAGGGATGCATCACAAGTGAAATCATCACTACTAGTAGAGGTAGAGTTGGTGGTGATGGATGAAGAGCTACAAGAATGGTTAGTCTCATGCATGATAATACGTTGATAGAAAGATTCATGGATGATATCACATGTTACACCTATATCACTTGATACAACAACCTCCTTTGCTTGTTGCTCAAGAAGCAATGAGTAAGCCTTTTCAAGCTTGGAATGAGCTTGACCAAGATTCTCATGGTCTTCCTTTAGACTCTCATGAGTGGTCATAAGCTCAATAAGAGCTTTCTTAAGTATTTCTACCTTCATAGAAAGCTTCTTACACTCCTTATCCTTGGCAATAGCTATATCTCTAGTTTCTTGCATCAAGTCATATAGTTGTTGTTTAGTAGGTTCATTATTATCATCATCATGAGCATATTCCATTTCACTTTCATCACCACTACTATCATATTGTACCTTTGTCTCCTTTGCCATGAAGCATGAGTGTGAAGTAGAGAACAATGAAGGCTTCATGTTGATAGCAATAGAAGCAAAAGCCTTGTTGGAAGATTCTGCTTCTTCCTCCTCATTGTCACTCTCCCAAGTGACCACAAAGGCACCATCCTTGCCCTTCTTAAGAGTCATCCTTGCCTCTCTCTTCTTCTCAAACTTTCCCCTCTTGTTGAAATGTTATTCTTCTTCTTCTCATGGGGACACTCATTTTGAATATGATCGGGGCTATCACAATTTGAGCCATCTTTCAACACCGAAGGATGTTAAGCCTTGCTAAAACGGTGACCACGGCTCCGATACCACGTGTAAGGTCCTAGATGGCTAGAGAGGGTGAATAGCCTATTAAAATTCTATAAATACACTAGAAAAACTTGTTAGTAAAACAAATGGCCATAATCATGGCTTTGCCTAGTCTAGAAGGTGAGCAAGCCTCCTATTGATAATTCTAGTAAATATAAGATCTCTAAGTCACTCAAAGGCTATGTCACTACTTTCTATTCTATAGCAAGAGAACTAATTCTGCACAAGCTACACAATATAATCTAGAAAGTAAGTACAAGGTAGAGAGGTGATTTCAATACTGATGGTGAAGTGAAGATTTTGCCAATCACCAAGATGATATCCAATCAATCGCAATGACAACAATCATAATATGAAGAACCAATCACCGATAGACAAGTGAACACAATGATTTTTGTTCACCCGGAGTTCACTTGTGCACAGACAAACTAGTCTCCGGTATATGTCGACCAACACCTAGATGGATCCTCGGTGTGACTCAAAAGCCACTTGCCTCGCAAGGCACTCCCTCACAAGGGAACCACAAGACACCACTCTCAAGTGCAGTAGCTCAATGACATGTGCATTCCTCTAGAGTAGCTTTTGACGCTCCGCCAAGGAAAGCTCAAGAACCTCATAAATCAACAATGGAGGTGGGCAAGAATAATCACCAACTCTTTCCAACACCTTCAACAACCTCCAAGCCGGCTAGGTGGGGTGCATCCATCAAGAGTAACAAGAAATCCACCAGCGAATCAACCCACAAGTGCCACTAGATGATCTCTAATCATGCAATGCACTAGGTTCACTCAATCTCACTTCGAATCAATCAAGCAAGCAAGAGAGATGAGTGGGAGGAGGTTTCTTCAGCTTTTAGAATCACAAGGGAGATGGCACACACCTGGCCACCATCTATTTATAACACCCCTCAAGCAAATAGAGCCATTGCTCCCCATTTTCCTTCTCTGTGTACGCATAGTACGTGGTCACAGTACGCAGCCCCATCGTACTATGCTCCTCCACAGTCCATGTGGCAGCCATATTCATACATGGACTGTTGATCTCCAATGGTTATGTTGCATAGTATGCATCAATTGGAGGATAGTATGCGTTATTTGCCTACTTGCCCTCTCTCAGTCATGTTCGCACATGACACACTCAGTAGCATATGACACACGCATAGTACGCATCATTTGCATGACCAGAAAGGTCCAGCAAGCCTCAAAACACCATAGGACATGTCCTATGCCTCTTCACATGGCACACCTCAGCGTCCTTTGCTGCTACTGCACTTTACACTGCTCTCGGCCTGGGCAAAGGACACACAAACCAGCGTCCTATGCCTGCGTACTGTGGAGACGATGCAACACTAAAATGGCGATAACTCTTTGCACCGAACTCCGATTTTGATGTTGTTGGATATTTTGGAAAGCTTATTCAGAGGGCTACACAACCAACATATTCTCTTGATCCCAAGCATTACAGATCAAAGCAGTTTTTCAAACCAAGAACCATCACCTTCTCTTTTTTAGCACAAGAGTCCTCTAAACTTCTTCTCCTTTGCAAATATGCCAACACCACCAAGTGTACATCACCATGTGCATGTGTGTTAGCATTTTCACAATCATTTTCAAAGGATTTTTCCAATTAGCACATTAGATCCTAAATGGCACCCGTGAATCGAACCGTCAATAAGATTTCCCCTCTTAATAGTACGGCTTCGATCCTAAATCACTCACACCCTCTATGGTGCCTTGAGTGCAAAACAAAATGGCCCAATAGGTTATACCTTTGCCTTTTCCATCAACCGCCAAGCCTTCACATGACATGTGACACTCCACGTCATGATGCAATCGTCTTGGTCCATCGATCTCAATCTTACTTTCTCTTCACCGTTGGTTGGTCCATCGGCGCCAAGTCTGGCCCAAGCTTCACCGTACATGGTCCTTCGCTTCAAGCCTCGACTTGCCCTTCACACTTCCAACCGGTCCATCGAGCCAAGCCCCATCTTGATCTTCACCTTCTAGTTACACAACTCCATGTCATAACCCATTTATAATGAGCTCCACTTGGCAAGGACCACCTTATCTAAATCATCCACTTAGATCAAAGATTGTTTCTAGGTTTCATCAATTATCCAAAATCAGACTTGGGACTTTCACGAGGCCATTATAGTTGGTGACCGGATCAATGCAACCAAAGAGGGTGAACAAAGACACTGTCCATATGGGATACATCTCACTCTTCACTGATGATGATTGCATCAGACCTATACTGTAGGTCCCAAGAGACAGAGATAGCACATGTGCAGCAAAGAAGCCTTTTTGGACTATCCAACTATTGGACCAACAGCGGCATGACCCAAAGGCAGCAAGGAAGAAACTAAAGATGATTGCCACCACTGCCAATGCCTCAATACGGATCACTATCCACCTTGGGCTCTTCCATCAATATAAGTGATGCCATGTTGTTGTTGGTGTTGCATTTTCCAAGGGTCCCTCCATATTCCCCATGCGGTGATAATCCACCTTAACATGAGAAAGTGTGTTGTAAGGGTGGGTGCCAATATATATATATAGGGATAATCACATATCAATACTATAAATACACACCATTTTATTAGCGGAGGTGCTAGATTTTGTCCGCCTTCAAAAATACATTAACAGAGGTGGGCCTCTTGTACGTTTCAGAAAATAAGAGCGGTTTTTAATGATGGATCTCTTATGAGACCCATCTCCATTAATCAGACCAAATCCATTAGGCCTAGGCAAGCCCACTTAGCAAACCCTAACTATAAACGACCCGAACTGGGCCATTCACCTATCACCTTGTTCCCTCCTCTGTCTCAAAAACATGTCGCTCTCCATCCTGTCTCTCTCACCAGTGCTCCCTCATTATCTTTCTCACCAGTGCTCCCATCTTTATCTCTCTCGCACGCAAGCCCCCTCGTCGACCGCGCGGTGCGGTGCCCACTCACGGTAGTGGCGGTTGTGGCCCGCTCACAACGGACCCAGCATGGAGCATCTACGCGACACGCGGATCCACTGAGTGCCAGCGATAGCGCACGGATGGGCTTGTCATGTTTTAAATTTATTAACAAAGGCGGCGGGCAAGTGTGCGCCAATTTATTACGCAAGCATCGAAACTGAGGGAACTGGCTGCCTTCCTCAAAAAATAGATTTTGGCGGCCTGAGAAAGCTGATACTGTAGTGGTGGATAACTGTTTTGTAAGGTCACTTTTATATTACCAGTTTATTTCTACCTTATGGAATTAATTAACGTTTATGAGTATGTATGCTAAGCTGCAAATCTTCTCCTATGTCCTATGCAGTACATATACCTTTTTTTCCTCAAAAAAAAAAGTACATATATCTTGCCAATCTTCACTATTAGTAACGAACAAAAATAACCAATGCCCTATTTGTATGTGGTTTTATCGACTGAATTGACAACTCAATCAATATTACTAAGATGAGTGCTAAAGATGTGATTCATAGTGCTTTTAGGCCCTAGGGATGCATGGTAATAAGTGGTGCAAAGTTTGAAGAAGACATAAAGCCAAAATAGCAAAGACATGAAAAAGAGAGCCTCGGACGACTTGGTGCTGTGAAATAACAAGAGGGAAAAGCACTGGTACCAAATGAAATGACTTGTTAACATCTCGGTCACACTACTACCCATGGAGCAAGTGTGTGTACCAAATGTAATGATAGACAAGTCTGGAGCAAATGTGTGTACCAAATGTAATGATAGACAAGTCCCGACAAGGTGTGTGCAGGTAACATCTCAGGAAGCGACGATTTCTAAATAAAATAAAATAAAAAGGAAAGCTCAAAATGAAAGTAGTATCATTGGGTTCTACCTTTAAAATAACCCAAAAAAACACAGACTGCATTTTCACTGCAAAAGATAAAGGTAGTTTTTAGTCACGTACCAAGGTTGTGATTTTCTCTTGAAAGCAGAGTTGAGCTGTGCTTCCCTGTTGCAGGAGCCTTCGTTCTCCTTCCTGTGGCCTTCTACTTCCTTGAGAAAGGCCGCAGGGTCTCCATCACTTCTGAGTGCGACAAACGCTAATAGACCTCTCTCTGTGACTCCTTCAGAATGCCAAGAGAGAGACGCATAGCCCAAAGTCAGATTCAGACGAATCTGCCTCGAGTTATTTATTATTCAGTCTAGTTGTTGTATTTGTGCATCTCCAGACTCAATAATCCAGTAATATAATTATATTGCTTGACTTGCAGAGATCGAGTTTAGACTCGTTCTTAACTGGGCCGAGCTACCGTGCGACCAGCGGAGAGCACGTGAGCAGCGTGGTCGCCCGTGAAGCACTAGATGTTCTCCGCCTTCTCTCGCCTTCGGCCAGCCGCCGTCTCCCACACAACACTGTATGTTAGGTTTAGTCCTATATTAATAATTGATGTTAGAGGAGCACAACATATATGGCGAGAGCAGTCCTCACCTATGAGACTAATCTTTTAGGTTAAGTTAGATCTAAGGTCTGGATATACTGGACCATATTCCACTGCGCACTCAAAGGAGTGGTATCGGAGTCCATGGTCGGAAAACCTAGAAAATCTCAGGGGTCACAAGGTGACGAGGAGCCTGTTAACGTCTCGAAGGTCACACGCTCGAATGTCTGTCGACTTGTGGACACACTAGCTGAGGCGTATTCCGCTGCGCACTCCAATACTGCGTCCTCTCAGGCTCTCGGCCACACTACTGCCCTGTACCACGGCATGGCTGTGCCGGAGGTAGAGCCTTCGGCGGCCGTGCGTCACTACATCCCGATAATTTGGCACAGATCTCACTCCATATAGCTCGTGGCAGAAAAAGATAGATTTCTAGATTCCAGTGTATCTGAAAATTCTTTTCTAGTGTTGGCTCGTGTTCGTAGCCGTCTTTAGAGATCGTTGACAGATACGTAGCGACAAGTCAATGTATTGTTTTTGTGAGAATATGAATATGAATATCAATAGTCATACAGGTCTGTTCGAAATAGTATCAACCGCCAAAAAAAAAGAAAGAGAAATAGTATCCATACCCATTACAAATCCAAGAGGTGGGTCCATTATTTATAAAACTGATGAGTATTTTCTAAATTTTGCCATGTTTCCCATTCTGTATTTCTGGTTTGTTTTGCCCAAGCACTAATGATCCACGAAAGCTCTTGACAAAGCGATGGCCCATACATAGTTACTATTTCACGCATTTTCAGCGTTGCACATTTTTAGTTCCTTCCATGCTCAAAGTCTCGCCTCGTTACTGCCAGACTTAGACGCAAACATCCTGTGGAACACCGGCATCTTCCCCGCTGTGACGGCCACGGCCACCTGCACCGAGCCAGCCTCCCTCCCAGCGAAGATAGCCATAGCGCCGTCCTGTTCCAGGGACGCCCTCTCCACCCTGACCGGCCTCCCGAACCCAAAATCCACCGCGTACGCGGGGAACCACGGCGACCCAGCCAGGACGACCTTTCGGCCCGGCGGCGCGGCTCTGAACCTGGTGATCCAGCTGCTGCTGCCGGCAAGCGGGTCCCGCTTCACCTCCGCCGCGGCGTCTCTGATGGCCTGGAACGCAAGCGCTAGCCCGTCCGCACCTGTGAGCTCCGCGCCTCTCAGAACCACCACGCACGAGGCGACGCAGTTACCGGAGTAGGCGTCCGGCACCGGCGGCGACATGTTGGCGCGGCCGTTGGCAAGGAAGACGGCGAACACCGGGGCCGCGTCGGTGAAGCCGCTGGCGACCGCGAAGCTGACATAGGCATGTGCTGTCAGCGTGGCGAAGGTGGATGGTGCCGCTGCTCCGACGACTCTGGGCCCGGCTCCGGCGGCGGTGAGGCGCTGCTTCAGACGACGCAGCGCGTGTACGGAGAACGTGTATGTTCGCCGGATGAGTTTGGGCGTCAGACCTTGTTGCTTCGGCACAATCTGCAGGTCGTCAAATGTGTACCTCCTGAATATTCACGTCACATTCTAATAAAAACGAAAAGGACAATGCAAGGAAAAACTGATGCCCATATAGGTTTTGTAGTTAGGAACTAATAGGATCGCTCCACGAAAGCTTGTTAGCAAACGAGCACTGCTCCCTCCGTCCCAGTTTAGAAGTCGTTCTAGGATCCAGACCAGAACCCAAGGCAGCAAACGAAAGACGGGAACACCCTTATGTCTAGAATGACAAGATGACAGACTGAGTACGCTTTTATATTAAAAAAGTATTATAGCCCCTCGCTTTGGCCTGCTACATTCGGCGTCCGTGAGGTGTGGCCGACAATGATACGATGGATGGAACGACTGTGTATTTTTCATATAGAGCCAGAACTACTCATAAGGCTAAAACAACATTCATTCCGGGACAAATTTTGAATCCCAAAACGACTACTATTGTGGACGGAGGGAGTATATCTTTACTACCATCTCTGTGATAAACATAGTAGTGGTATTAGAATAGGCCTTGCCTAGCTATTATATTTGTTTAAGTTGGTGTGATACAGATGTGATCAACGTATCAGTTACTCTGTTTTGCTCTGTTTTACACTTTTACGTGAGCTTAAATTGGACTACAGGAGTGCTTATATATATATATATATATAAAGTTTCCTTTTCCTTGAATATTATCTCTGCCTTGAACTCTATACCTGACTCCAACACCTTAAACTAACCACAGTATATGCCCAAAAACAAATACAAGAACTCAGACATCAGTCGAGGCAAGCTGCGATGGGCAGGGCATCCAGTACCAGTAGAGTCCACTAAAAAAACAGCCAATTGAGCTAGTGGACGCTTGCCAACATTCATTGAGGCCGGCAAATTTTGTTTTAGTATCGAAAGCTGCAATTTTTTGTTACAACTCTATGCTTCGAACTCCTCTCTCGCTCGTATTAGACGATATCTATTTTACAACACTATAGGTAGTCTAATAAACATGCTAGCCGCCGTTGACCAAAGCTGTTGTCATTTTCAGGAATGTAAAGGCCATGGAACACTGTCATTAAACTACTAAATGTATATGTATAGGCGTGAGCTTTACCATGGGCAAGTCCGGCGCCACCTGCCGCAACAACCTGCTGGCCAACTCCTCGTCACCGTGGAAGCGTACCAACCTCCGGTCATGTAGCGGCTCAGTCACATCAGAGCTGGCACCGGAAGCTACCGCCGACGCGGCCCACATCTCCATGAACCGAAAGAAGCCGATCCCGTCCATGGCGGCGTGGTTCAAGGCCACCCCTAGCGCTATTCCCCCGCTCCCTCCCACAAACTCCGTCACCTGCCACACACGACATGTTCTGTTTAGAGCTAGTTTACTCGACCTCAGAACACCGGCGTCGGCTACAGGGCATACACAACATACCTGCGCTGCGAACACTGGCGCCGGGAGCTCCTCCCGACGGATATTCGGCACGAGCTGTGACAGCGCGTCCATGTCCAGGCCCGCGACGAGCCTGGCGAAGTCGAGATTCGTCTCTGCCTCGACGAACGCGACGCTGGCGTCCTCGCCGCAGACGATGGAGACCGTGCCCAGCTCCGGCGAGTAGGCAACCTCGCCCGCTAACGGGTGGAACGCCGGGAGGACCGCTGCGAGGGAGGAGCTGAGCGTGCGGACGACGTCCGAGAAGGCGACCTGTGCAGCGGCGGGGAACAGGTAGACGTGGCAGACGGGTGGCAGCGCGACCCAGCGCGCGTCCAGGGGGGACAGCGCCACGCAGCGGCTTCCGGAGGCAATTGGGACGACGACGGTGCTGGTGGCGCGCCTCATCGTGCGCACGGCGGGCGGTGCCATGCTTCAACGAACTCGAGGATTTGATCGGCGATCACCTTTTGACTTGCTATAGGCTCCAAATAAATCACCATCGGGCTACTTGCTTGTTGCCTAAAATATATTAGCACTACAGATTATTTATATACAGTAGTATATTTTACATCAATCATGATGACAACCCCAACTATCATCACTAAACAGAAATCACCACCATCAGTAAGAAAGTAATCAGATGATGCTGTGACGTCAGGCGAAGCTACGTCATGCTGAACAAGTGGTGGTTCCATTCCATGCGTCATTCCGTCCTCCTAGACTCTTCTTCCTTCGCCGCTGCATAATTTGTCTTTTTTTTTTTTTGTGTGACTAGCATCTGCATAATTTGTCTGGCGGCCTAATCCGGCCAAGCCCAACGCACGGCTGCTGCCCAAGCCTTTTGTTTCGGCAAGAACGAGCTTCACTAAATGAAGGAAAAATGATGCTTTGTTGCTGCCGAATAAGCACCACGAGCAAAGAAAAAAAAGATGGGACAGATGATGTGTGCGCTATGAAAACGATATGCGAGAAAGAATAGGCGTCCCGTATTGTCAATGTCTGTGAATCATAATATCGTGCCTCATGGAAGATTTTTTTTTTCTTCATAAATAAGCATTTGGAAAGGATCCTGAAATATCTGTTCCTAATCAGGGGTATCTCTTTTCACTGCTACTGTCTTGTCCTGTTGGATTATTTTTTGCTCAGGGAGTTATGTCTATTACTAGCACTTGGTTTTCTTTCCTGAATTGGTGAAAGATAGACCTTTTCACCAACTCTGCCTCTCAGATATTATCAGCACAACTTTCTCAAAAAAAAAAAAAGATATTATCAGCACAATGGGAAACTCAAAGCCATGTTAAGGCGACATTCTGATTAATACTGGGATGCATTCTACTACTAAAGCAGCAATTTGTGTTCTCTTCCTAGCTTCGAGAAAATGATGTACACAACATAAAAGATTCATTGGCCTAAAGCAGAGGAGACTGAATTGCACAAAAAACCTGGGTTTTAGCACCAAGTTAGCACATTGATACAGCCAAAATTTATCACCTCACACTTGTCGGTATTGATACAGGTGATCAGTCCTTTTCATTCTGGTGTATGTTCAGAAAATATAATACAAGAAAGCAAAAAAGACTGTATTGCACTTAAAAACTGGGCTTGAGCACCAGTCGGCGACGCAGTTGCCCGCGTAGGCGTCGAGCAGCCACGGCGACATGTGAGCGCCGCTGTCGGCGAGGAAGACGTACGGCGAACACTGGAGCCGCGTCGGTGAAGCCGCTGGCGAGCGCGAAGCTGACCCATGCGTGCCGCTGCCAGCGTGGTGAAGGTGGATGGCGCCACCGCTCCGATGACTCAGGGCCCGGCGGCGGTCCACCGCTGCTTCAGAGTTCAGGCGCGTGTGCCGAGAATGGGAATGTTCGCCGGCTGAGTAGGTGTGGGTATTGTTCAAAATATTCACTTTAAAAATTTAGAGGAATTTGAAAACAATCTGTAACAATAAATGAGAAGAACTTTCTAGTTTTGATTCATGAAATCCAAAGAGGCCGTAATAAAAATGGTGAAAAGGAAAAGAGAAGAAAAAACAGCTGCATGTATGCTTAGGATAGAAGTATAGAACTACTGTCAGAACAGTGTTCAATTCTTTTCAAGCTGCTAGCGAGCAGGACGTTTCTGGTGTAATGATGTACAGAGTACAGTACTAGTTCCTCTGTACTCTGTTTCGCCTCTGTTTTTGCCCTGTTTTGCTCTTCGTTCATTGCTGAAAGGTAGTAAAACTTACCCTGGGCAAGCCCGGCGCCGCCTGCGGCAACAACCTACATGCCAACTAACTCTGGTCATGTTGCGGCTCCGTCCAAGTCCAATCAGAGCTGGCGCCGGTAGCCACGGCCGACGGCGCGGCCCACATCTCCATGAACCGAAAAAAGCCGATCCCGTCCGTGGCGACGTGGTTCAAGGCCACGGCCGCCCCTAGCGGCTAGCGCAAGGCCTCCGACGAACTCCGTCACCTGCACAGCACACAGGGGCCATGGCTGGGACATCCATCCTACTTAAGCTTAGACCACGGTCGTTGGACCTCGGCTACAAGTCATATATACGAGTAAATAACATACCTGCGCCGCGATCATCGGCGGCGGGAGCTCCTCCCGGCGGATATCCAGCACAAGCTGCGGAAGCGCGACCACGTCGAGATCCGCGGCACCATCGTCGCCGTCTCGACATCGGCAAGGATGGCGTGGTCGAGGTCTGTCTCCACCTCGACGAACACGACGGCGCGTCCTCCCGGCAGACGATAGTGACCATGCCCAGGTCCGACGAGCAGGCGAGTTCGCCGGCTAGCGTGTGCAACGCCGGGAGGACAGCCACGAGGGAGGAGTGGAGGCCGCGGGCGAAGTCTGAGAAGGAGACATGATGATGATGATGAGCAGCAGAGGGGAAGAGGAAGACGTGGCACACGGGTGGAAGTGGAAGCGCCGCCCAGCGCGTGTCTGGAAAATCGGCACGACTTCGTCGTCGACGCTCGGCATGCCCGTGCCGCCGTCGGTGGAGGGATCAGGTTCAGATTCAGCTCAAGGATTTGATCGAGATGCTTTTCACGCCTTAATTGGACGCCGTGCAATTCCAAATAAATCACGATCCAGCGAGCTTGTTGTTGCGGGATGTGATCTGTTTGCAACATGTTCTGGACGTCTTATCTTTTGCATGAGAAAGGCTATGCTTTTTCATGAAGACGTTAAAAAATATTCAAACTTCATATGATAGACGTTGATACACATTAATATCAACAAGCCTAACGCATCTAAACACACATGTTTCATGTTTGATCTAGCGATTGTGTTATTATCTGAATACTGAAACCACAAATAATACATAGGGGCACATGATGTTACAGTAGGGAGTTAATAAGGGCACTCACAGTGCAAGACTCTACCGTATAGTCCAAGACTATATATTACGCTATTATTTATGATAAGGGTCCGCTGGCCTTAGGGCCTCGGATGCATCGGGAACGGTGGATCTCTGCATGGCGGAGTAGATTAGTTCTCTATAGGAATAGCTTCATGGGCGGTGTTCGGTCGGTAAAGAATGCGTCGTCGGCGTGGAATAAAATTCTCCGCGCCTTTTTCCATCTCGCCGTCATGTCCAGTGACGGCGGCGGTCCTGTGAGGTGCGAACCAAGCGGATCTGATGGCCCAGCGGGTTCCCTTGCTCGCTTCGGGAATGAGCAAGGGTGGTAACCACCGCGTGCTCACTCTCCCAGTGGTGAAGTTCTTCACGGTGCCCGCTGGGCTGAGCAGCCTTGTAGCTCGCAGATGTGGGCGTTGCGTGCTGCTGCGACGGACCGGCTGCTCGGTGAAAAGCACCGGTTCCTGGGGTACGCCTTGGTACTCGATGGAGTGGGACCAATACTTGTCCAGTTTACTGAGGTGTAGGTTGAGGTTCTCGATGTGGTTGTCGTGTTCGTGGCGCCAGTCGATGAAGTCTTGTGCCGCTTTCTCCACGCTCTGCAACCAGGCATCCTGGCGGAGCTCGAAGTCGATGATGCACCGCTCCACCTCAAGGTCCGATTCCTGGAAGCGATTGTTGATGATGTCGTCAACCTCACTGAAGCAGTGGTCCAGGTTCGCGTTGACAACGGTGATCTGCCGCTGCATCTCGCCAATCTGGTGCGCCGTGTTGGTGGCCATCTTCTGGATGTCCTCCATGAGCAACCACGTGTCTGGACTCATGTCGGATTTCCGCCTGGAGTAGGTGAAGCGGATCTCAGGTTTTGGCTGCGGCGGAGGGGGTGGTGGTGCTAGTGTATCCAGATTGCTATTTCCCCAATTGAGCACGACACAGGGGAATTACGGGGGCTCAAACGCAGATGCAGCAGCTCACTGATCCGCGTCGAGAAGAACCCAACCACGGTAGTTTGTGGATTCGAAGGGAGAAACTGGGAAGCAATCTAGATTAAAGGATAGTTGATACCAATTGTTAGCATTAGAGATCGGGATTGGCAGGGATAATAGGATTTGGATCAGAACAAAGGGCACTACCGGATTCTGGTACTTTGTCGAGTGCCGAAAGCACTCGGCAAAGCCTTATTTGCTCTCGGCAAAGGCTTTGCCGAGTGCCGTACTCGGCAAAGACTGTCGGCAAAGACTTCTTTGCTGAGTGACATGTGTCGGGCACTCGGCATAGAAAAAATAAAAACCACAAAATAATAGAATTTGTTTAATTGGAGGAGGGACCCACTGGCCAGCCCCCACTAGCACCTAGCCATGGTCTTTTTCTTAGGATTTTTGCACACTTTGCAGCGATGAAGATTCAAATTTATGACCTCTCTCTCGCGCGGTTTCTGCCTTAACCACTGCACTACACCATCACATGTGTATATAAGTAGTTTTAGTTCCCCACATATTATATCAGACCGAGTATAAATTACTTTTTTATGTCCGAAATGAATTCAAATCAAAAAGTTATCAACTATAAAGTTTTATAACATTTTGAGATCTACACTTCGTTTAGGAAGTTTTTCCATCTAAGGTCGTTTACAAAATTTAAAATTCAAATTTAAGAAATTCAAACGTAGGTTTAGCATGGCAAGATGGACTTAAATGAAAAAGTTGTTAACTACAATCTTTCATAATTATTTGAAATCTATAAACCTTATTTTGCGTGTTTTTCCATCGAGGTCATTTAAAAAATTTATATTTTGAATTTTTAAAATTCAAACGTAGTTTAACATGGCAAAGGTGAACTCAAATGAAAAGTTTTCAACTATAGTATTTCATAACTTCTCAAGATTTATAAACTTTATTTTGGGTGATTGGTCATTTGATCATTCGAAGTGGTGGTTCAAACAATAATTCATAAATCTTATATATCCTCTTGTAGTTTCATAAACTATTAGAGAGACATGTAAGATTTGTAAATAAATTTACTTTTATTTTGTCAAATGAAGAAATGATCAAAATAAAATTTATAGACCTTGATGAGTTAAACAACTTCGTAGTTGAAATTTTTTTTATTTGAATTCATTTAGGGTTTCAAAAATCGATTTGAATTTTCTTCGCCAAGTGTTTTTTATACTCGACAAAGACCTTCTTTACCGAGACATTCTTTACCGAGTGTTTTTCCTGATACTTGATAAGAAGCCTCTTTACCGTATCTTTTCTTTACCGACAACGATTTTCCGGTAGTGGGGAAGCAGGAACACGCAGTAGCGAGGAAGAAAGATTCGTGTTGTTCTGTTTGTTTGAAATGTTTGTTGCCTGAGCTCTCTCCTAGCTTCACCATTTATACACGGCACTTGGCCAACGTATTGCCTGCGGTCGCAGCTGCGCTAATCCTAAGCATCACGCCCACTCTGGTCCCGAATGAGCATGCTGGGTCGACACGCATGTCGGGTCCTCTTGGTTGTGCCCGGTTGGTTCGTGTCCGCGTCATGTTCCACGGCTGGCTCCGTGCCCTGGTTCGTCGTGGCGGTCTCGGTGCTAACAGAGAGCTGCCTGTTACGGGAGAGTAGCCTTCTCCTTCCTGCAGGAGAGTTGAGACGCCTCGCCTGCTCCTCTCTGGAGAAAGGGCTGTCCGTGACACTGTGACCCTTCTAACTTCATTTAACACACTTGTCTCGAGTAATTTTGTAGCCGTTGTTCTCAATACAATAACAATTTTCTAAAAGAAAAAACACATACACGCACAAGGTGCTAGATCCAAAGCTCTCTGTCAAATGGGCTGTTTACTAAAGAGTAAATAAAATTGCACAAACCTCGAACCATCTTGGCATAATGCAGGGCTGCAGCAGGTCAGCTAGAGTAGTCTTTCAAACCAGCCGAGCAGAGGCCCGGTTTCGTTTCGGTTCGGGGCCACGGTCAGTCGTTGCAAGTGCCTCAGAGATGTGATTTCACAGCAGTTAAATGCCTCAGAGATGCCATAGGAAACCTGCTACAACCACCCAATTCCAATTTGATGAGCGTTCACTCGTTCGGGAAGCAGCGAACACTGTCCTCCGTGCCGCATGTGTGCCTGACTGCTCCTGCCGTGCTTTTCTTTTTCTTTCTGCGTACGCCCACTGCTATGCGCTCCTCTGCATACGCTCATTCTCTTTCTTTGTTTTTACTTTTTTTATTTCGTTTTTCTATTATGTGATTTTTATTATTCTTTTTTAAAATATTTTTAATTCTTCTTCCTTTTATTTATTTTAACTTTTTTCTTTTTTTTAAATACAACAACATCAAGAAACTTTTCACCTTTTTTCTATATTGTAGTCATTGTACGTATAAGTTTTTTTTCGATATTCTGGTACCCAAGTTATATATAAAAGTTACGTGTATAAGTTAGATGTAATTTTAACGCCGTAGGTTATGTGTTTTGTATAATAAGTTATATGTATAGGTTACGTGTATAACTTTATAACGTTGAAGATTACGTAAGTTACGTGTATATTTATAAGTTATACGTATAAGTAATAGACGGAAGTTATATGTCTAGCTTTTTAACTATTTTCTTTTGCTAAAAAAATGAAAACTTTCAAAAAGGAAAAGTTGCGGAAAAATATTTTATCAAAAAAGGAAAGTCGCGGGCTGTCTAAAAACGTTCACTGGTTGGGCTTCCTAATGAACGTTCGCGAATTAGTTGTGTCCTGCAACCATCAGCTGTTGCAAGTGCACAGATCCAACCTAACTCGAACATATACACCATTGGCCACTTTTTTCTCGGATGTCCAATCTAACCCCTTGTAACCAATATCACAAAAGCCACACACATCTACCGCTTCCCGAAATCCCTCCACTAGGTATTCTTCTCTGGGGTTTTGGCCAAGTTGTTCTTCTAGCCGCAAAATTTTATTGAAATCTCCCATACATATCCAATACATATCCATGGCAAATGAGTATCACTTTTAATGAATTTAAGTAAATCCCAAGTCTTGTACCTTTCTGCACGATTCACTTCTCCATAAACAAATGTCAGCCTCCAAGGTTCCTTTTCCTTTTCATGTATCTCTGTATCATTATGGTATTGAGAGTATTTTGTGACCTTGAGAGATATCTTATTATTCCAGAAAACACCTAGACCACCACTCCTTCCATCGCTCTTAACAGCAAAGCTATTATCATAACCCAATGAATATCTTAAATTCTCCACCCAAGTCTTACCTATTTGTGTTTCCAAAATACATAGCACCGCGAGATTGCGAAGTTCTCTCACTGTCGTGGGTTGCCAATTCTGCGACATTTCCAACATTGTGTTTTCATTTCTCCCGGCGGTACTCCCGAGGGGAGCCCGCCAATCTCATTTCAATGTCATCAGCAAAGTCATTCACATATGCCTTTCTGAATCTTTTGGAGCCTCACCCATTTGGATCTCCATGCTTGTACAAATCCCCAGAATCATCATTATTTGCTATCATCAAAATGTCATCATGTTTCCCCCAATTTGTCCCCCAAATTCTTTGTCTGGTTAGAAACAGAAACAATTGCCATGGTCATATTATCATCAGGATATTCTTCTCCATTTCCTAACATAAGACCGATAGAAGCCCCTTTCTCGATAAGCTTCAATTGTTGTTCCCTACCTCTTTTCATAATGCTTTTAGCATCGTCTTGTATATCATCATGATTCTTAATTGAGTCTTTGTGACTACCTTCTCCACTTTCAGATACGGTGCTTTTCTTTAAGTAGATGCCCTTAGCTAAATCCCTCGAATCTGACTCTTTTGTGTCTGCTGAACCAATTGAATAGCTCCCTTTTGCCTTCCATTTTCTTTCTGGGCTAGCAATCAGCCAATCCCCATATTGGATAGCCTTCTTGTCATGCACACCATCCCCACATTCAGATTCAATGTGCCCAATAAGTCTGCAAACACCACAAAACTTAGGCAACTTCTCATATTTAACACGAAAGACTTCCCGCTTCCCTTCTCTACCAAATGATACACAAACAATCCTTGTGAGTGGCTTATCAATATTCAAGTTAACTCTGATGCACAAATAGTCTTGCCATCCGTTAACATCATTATCAGGTTCAATCCACAAGGTATCACCAATTTGGTCACCTAATTGATGCCCAATTTTCTTATTTCTATACCCTGTTGGTAGATCATAGACATGTGCCCAAACAGCCAATTTCTTAAATTTCAACGTGGATGGTTTTGTAACCCCATCATACTTCTCTAGTAGGACAACATTCCCTCTAAATAACCACGGGCCTTCTTCCATCACCTTGCGCCAGTCTCCTAAACGTGAAAACTGGAACTCAAACAAATTCTCCTCTATTGGCTTGAACTTGAACTCTTTTGCTAGACCCAAGCATACCTCATATGATCTAAAAACACAGAATGACTGTAAGTTTTTAGGGAATAAACCTCTGCTAGTGCTATCCAGCGTGCCCCTAATTTCGTTTCCTCCAGGACTTTTTCCAAGATAATCCCTTGTTCTTCATCTTCACGTATATCCAAATGTTCCATCAAATCATCCAAATCGCACTCAATATTCCTTCCAGATTCTTCTCTTGGATTATCAATCTGCCAATCTGAACAGATGAACACTTCCCAATGTTTGCCCTTTGACCAGCCCGAATTGCAGTGGGAGACTGCTGCAAGTGTAAATCTGATCAAAAGGGATAAGAAAGGTTGATTCTCACACTAACAGTGCGAGCAACAGAACCCTAGGGGCCTCCCAGGGAAACTATTGAGCTATAATCCCTCTCTCAGATCACTCTTTGCTTTTGTGGTGAGTGGAAACTAGCTGAGAGCAGCTAGGCTGAGCTCAGACGGCAGGATGCCTTGCCGGCGGCGAGGCGTCGTTGCGTCCGTACAAGTCGCCGCAGCTCCGGAAAGCTCCAGACGCGGAAAAGATTCCATCGATCAGAATTGGTGTGTTGAGTCTTGGAGACCTTAGTAGTGCGTAAGTTAAATGGGCATGTAGCCCAGGACACTGAGGCAATGGATTTGTGTAATTTAATTAAATCTAATACAACCTAAAACTATATATTAATAATAGAATAAAATTTTATATTCATAATGATCTTGTACACTGATTATTAGCTTATGGTTTCTTTAAATATATATTGATCTAACTATCCCAGGAATATAATCTATGTTCCATATATTTTATCCCAATATTTAGGGATCATGTTCGATCCGTGTCACAACGTTCGTACCTTTCATATACCAGGAACTTTGTGATGACGACCTTAGCGAGGCATTTTTGGGGAGAAGGAAAGAGTAAGGGATATTAGACAGACCGCTATAGGATCTCAGCCTAGTGTCCGTTTAAGCAGTGTGGCAAGAATTTGAGTTTCACACATCCAAAAGTTTGGCATCGGTCTCCTTCACGGTGTAATGCGCGCACATCCGATGCGCCACCGCCGCCCGCCCGGCAGCGGCCCCTACCAGCAGCTGCCCACCTCCAGCGCCGCCGGCAGTAGCCTGCCGCCCGCCTCGCCGGCCGCGACACCGGCCTCGGCCGCTGGGATGCCGCCCCAGGCGGTCGTCCTCACGGGCTCGGACGCGGCGCCAGTGATGACCGACATGGATGCCCCTGCTTCCCCTGCCCTCGCCGGGTCCCCGGGCCGGGGATTGGAGGACGTCGTCCTCGTCAAGGACATGTCCGACGACGACGATGAGGAGTTGGAAGAGGGCGAGTTTGCGGCTCCTTTGTCGGCAGTCGCCGCTGACAGCGCCGTACGGGGGGCACGGCCACTGCTGCCGCCACCTACGCTGCTGCAGCTGACTCGCGTTTCATCCTGGAGATCGGCAAATTCGCTCTCCCCCCACGCTGCCCCCTTCCATCCCGAGGGCACCTCCGTGGGGCGCTCCAAGGCTCAGCGCTGGGAGTACACGGACCTGGACATGGGCGGCTCCGATGATGCGCCCGCCTCTGCGACCTCACGCCTGTCGTATCTCGATGCGGCTCGGCGGGCTATCCGGGCTACGCCCCCAACTGCGGCCGAGGCGACGGTGGGTGCTCAGCAGGGGACGCTATGTGGCAAGCACCATCATCGACGGCGTCGGCGGCGGCAGTCCAGTCCTGCGCCAATGAGGTAGACGGCACAGGTGCTCGCGCATCGTCGTCTTGGTCTGCAGCATGCGACGAGGGCCCCAGTGCGCCAGAGGCTTGGCAGGCAGCTAGCAGTGGCGCCTACTGCAGCTCAGTAGCCTAGTTGTCAGCCTGCCGTCGACGCCGATGGTTTCCAGACGGTCATGAATCGTCGTCGTCGTTTGCGGGGGATGAGGGGACCATGGCGCCGAGGCCCCGTGCAGCCCGAGCTTGTAGGCCGCTGTTTCAATTGCCTCATACGTGGCCATGTCGCTGCACAGTGTCGCTCACCATCGAGTTGTTTCCGGTGCGGGGGCACTGGGCACCGGGCGAGGGCGTGCAGGCATGTTCTGCCGCCGCGCACGCCTCCGGCCCCGTTGGAGAGGCTGCTGGTCCGTTGCAGCCCTTCTGAGAGTTCTTCAATGCTGCAGTAGCCGCTGGTCTCCCCACTGATGGCATCACAGAGGCCTGTGGGGGCGCCAATGGCGTCTATCGTTGACGACGACGACGTCGATGCAAGCAACCCAGGGAGGCCAATATTGTCGCAGCCTCCTCTGACAACGCCGCCGCACCCACCGACCTGCTCGCACTAGACTTCTGTGAGGGTGCGGGGCCTCCCGTATGGGTCGACCCCATGCTCGATGAGCTCATGGTCTCCCTCGTCGCGCAACTGCCTCCAACGATGTCAGAACCCCCTTCAGTGCCACGTATGATCCTCCTTTGCTTCAATTTTGATGAGGCGTTGGAGGAGGTTGGCACCGCCGCCGACAATCCAACAGCTACACCCCCTTCGGTGGCGGTGGCGGCGGCTGCTGAGATCACGTGGGGTAGGCCCTGCACTTCACCACATGTGGTGGCTGCCGCAATGCCCGCAGCTTCAGCGCTTGTTGCCGATGCACCCACCGATGCTGGGGCGCCTGTCCAGGGCCCACCGAGTGAGGTTGAGGTTGGTCAGGACGGTGAATTGACGCCACGGGCGCGGGTGCGGCAGGTGATGGAGAGGATCTGTGTCCCATTGCAGTCACCGCTCATCAAGGGGCGACTGAGGCTACGCAAGTCTAGAACGCCGGCCCCTATTTCTCTTCACCGGAACACACAGATCGCGGCTACACTGCGGGAGGCAAACTATACTAAGCAGGCGCAGAGGGTGTTGGCGAAGAAACTCGAGGACCCCCCTCTCTCCCCGCCCGTGGGGTGCGACACGGCCGGGGTGTGCAAGATGGCATTTCGTCAGCCGCTATCGAATGCCACTTACGACAATTTGCAGCATCTTTTGGCACTCATTTTGACTTGGTCGCGTTCAACCTCAACATGCTTGGCTTGGAGGACGAGTCGCCCCTCCGCCGATGCGGGAATAGTGGTTCTGTAGTAAGCTAGTCGCATCATTTGTTTTTTTAATCACAACCTTGTGCGAGTTCGATGTGTGTCTGTGTTAGGTAGGTAAGCTTCGGCTAACTTTGTGCTGGTTCCGTGTAGGTCTTTTGACCGCTCTCTTCTTCTTAACGAAACACAGACACACAGGCTTCTCTCGAAAAAAAAAATTGTCGTTGTGTTCACGTGCATTGTCGTGTCGAAGCCGCAGGCCAATAGCCAAGTATTATAGACTATAGACTAAGTGAGGCGCTGGCGGCTAGCTGATGCTCGACTGGGGCCACCTAACAGTGAAGTTTAGGTAGACTAAACTAAAGCTGTAAGTTTAGATAACCACTTCTAGTTTTGTGTATTTGATATATGGACTTAAACTGAACCAAAACCAAGAAGAGTCCGTCCACATATACTTATGGTCACCTTTTAGTTCACTTTTGCCAATTAATGGACTAACGGATAGTTGGGTTGAAAACTAAACTTTAGTTCACTTTTAATTTGTATGTTTTGAAATTTAGGCCTAATCTTTAGATTGCTATCCCGAGACTCTTTCATTATTTTTTTGAAGAAAAGAGTAGGGCCGATAGTCAGGCCTACCCTTCGGGTGGCGATTCCTTTACTGCAGTTGAGGACGGTGCGGTGGGGATCCAGTGAATGCCCACCCCCCCCCCCCCCCCCACCGATCTCACACCAGTATAAGAAGGGCCTAATCCTCTTGCTTAAAGAAAACACGTTTTTGAGAGGAAGAAGAAGGGCTCTGCACATATTTTCGTTAGCTCATAGCTACAATAGAATAGGGAGTGAATGAGAGGAAGAGCCAGAGGAAGGGGAGCTCAGCTACCTCTCCTTTTACTTGTCAAGCCTAGTACATCATGTGGATGGAGTGCTGATCTATCGGCTCCCTCTGCGCTTGTACCTCAATGTTCTTCTTACTACTTAGATTAAGAAGTTGGTGTTATTCTATTTGTTTGACTCTGTTGTCCATTCTTGTTATGGGTGCTCTAGTAGAGGACTCTAGATAAAGACAAAAGATCCTAGCCCACTCTAGAGTAGTAAGATATAGCGTAGACGTGGTGTCAGATCTTGAAGTTACCTTCATTTGCCTCATTTCCCATGGTTGAGAGTTAGGTGGCAAGTGGTGATAGCCATCTGTCCCTTGTAATCCCCACATTCATGTTCAGCATAGAGCAATAGGCCAGTATCACCAAGCAAACTAGTTGCACTCTAGTCCCCAAAGTAAGGTTATTGTGGTAGAGTTATCTTCTCTCAAGGTTTTGACCCTTAGAAATACCTCACTACCCAAGCTAACGTTCTTGTTTTCTTGCAGAACTAGCTAGGAGACTTCATACACTTCATTTCTCATGGAAAATATGATATACCCTTCTTACCACTAGGTGAAGTGCTACAAGAGTACTTCTATGCACTTGCACAATTTCTGCTTTTTCCTAAGAAGCACCAATAATCTTGTAATCTTGTAGCTCATGCTTTGGAAAAACAAGTCTTAAAGGAAAACATGTTGGGAAAGTGGCATTTAGCCCCAATGTGTATTACTCATCTGTTGACTATAGGTAACCATACTACTTCATGATCAATAGAAGATCTATTTCCACAAAAAGGCCCCCACCTAGGTGTTGTTGGCTCGAGGTAGCCCAAGTGTCACCATCTGCCCCCTTGCTTCGAGCCCGGTGCTTTAGTCACAATCAATCTCGCTTCCCCACTTAGATTTTGGTGCATCTCCCTCATCATCTCTCCATCTCTTAGATTTTTGTTATTGTCACCACCTTTCGTACCGTAACGAGTTGGTGATGATCATCATCTTTTCGTAGTCGATTTGAAAATGGCGGTGATGAAGTTTATTATCACCACCTACTTTCACCATAGAGGCCCAAATATGGTAGTGACAAGGTGTTTTAAATCAGTGGTGAGCCGGTGTTGTGATTTATGTAGTGAGTTACATTGGGGCATGCATACAAGCATGGCTAATCAAGCTAGCATGATTAGCTACGAAAGCAAAACTGCCCAAATATAGAGGGTCCTTTGGAAGGTAATAGGTACCATCAAAGCCTACAATGCAAGGTTTTATGGTTGAGACTTTTGTGTAATTAACCTTCACTATGTTGTGTGGTAATGTAAAACTTTTTTTGTTGTTTGTTGGCTCACAACCAAGTACACCAAATATGCCATGTCAAAAAACCATTTTCCAAACCACTATAGGGGTTATTTTGAAAATTTTCATTACTTTAAGGGCTAAAATATATAGTTTTATTATGAGAGGGTGATGTAGACAAACACCAATGCTCTAAATAAAAAAAAGATAATGTCAACAACCAAAATGACAAACAAAAGAATATCAACTAACTACAATTTGGATATGCTTGATGAAATTGCTAACTCAAAATTGCAGTCCAGAATAACAATAAAAATAAATAAATAAATAAATAAATAAATAGCACTAATAACTGAATAGCCCATTAAAGAGAGAGCTATGTAGGTGCTAACAAGGGTAACTCCATCAAGGCCGGCCCATATGCAAGTTCCTACTCTATTTCAAAGGGCCAATACCAAAATCTACTCTAGTAGGCCGGGTTTAAACTCAGTTTCTCAAAAGTAGATCTTTAAATTTCCCTCAACCCCGTACTCTTTGGACACTTGAGGAGGCTCCTACTTTTTTGGTACTAGTAGGTGCTCCCTTCGCTTCTGTTTGGATCTTGGTCACTTCAAGAGCCCTCTCTTTTCCCACTGTTGCGATCAAACTTTACCGCTGCCCGATCTACCCTCTCTAGTTGCTCCATTCCCGTCATATCACCCATAGTGTGCCTCCTCCTGGCACCCAGCATGGTCTCCTTCCTAATGCGTACACCAATGACAAATCCTCCTCCCGACACCGTTCTCTCACCCCTCCGCCCCTCGCAGGAGTGTTGGGGTGGGGGGGGGGCAGGGCTCGTCCTTGCGGCACTCGTACCTATGTTACAGCTTCTTCCTTGGTGTCACTTTCCTCACCGTGGACACATCTCCCTAATGCAAGTTCTTCCAGTGGATGTGAGGGAGAGGGAGAAAAAAAAGAAACATTGTACCCAATGACTAGTAATAGGTCCTCCAAATTTGAGGGCTCAAAACGTACAGGGAGCCTTCCATCCTAAATTAGGCGTCCTGGGTCATTGTTCAAGTTGTTCTAACAGCTCAAGATCAGGTGTTTTCTTATTAAAATGAAAAAAGACCTGAAAACCAGAAGAATTTCTGATTTCTGCCGTTGCAAACAATCCAGTGCATTTTCACTGAGATAACAAAAAAAAATACACAGAATATGTTTTCACTGCGATGGATACAATGTAGTTTCGGTTCCTTTCGAATACGTACCTTATTATAGTTGGGCCTTTACGACCTCTTCGAAGCAGAGTTGAATCGAACTACCTTGTTGAACGAAATCCTTCCTTCTGAAAGGCTGCAGGTCTTCTATAGATGATGCAAACGCCAGCAAGCTCTGTGTGAAGACCAAGACGCATAGCCGAAACCCCAAAGTCAGATTCAAACATACTTGCCCAATGTTATTTTCTACTCCTAGTCATTGTGTCGCTGTGTATTGCTAAGACTCGGTACAAAATACAGATCTGACCCGTATCTTTTTTAATAACTTTGATCTGATCCGTAATATAACTTGTTTGATTTGCAGTGAGTTTGGTCTCAGATCGTATTTACCATATTGTATATACCATCGAGTAGAACAGAGGTATTATACACTATTCCCGGAATTCTAGTCTTCTATGAATATTAGCAGCATTGGCACTTGGCAGTAGGTATCACCTCCCATAGCATTGAATACCGTGTCCAACGCTTGATAATTATTGGATCAGGATCCAACCTTGCAAACGTTCTTCACACTGTGTCTACAGGTAACAACCATCATACTGACCAAAGCTAAGACGCTGCCCTTAGGCGGCGTTGTTTGAGCAGAGGACCCACGTCCTTCTTCCCAACAGGCCCCATGTGAGCACGTGAATTCTGGGGAGTTCAAGGCGTCGCTGAGATCTCGTCAATACAAAGGCTAGATATGATTACCTAATTTATGAAGCATTGAGGTCTCATTTGCGATCTGGATCTTGGTTATTTCCGCCTTTTTTGCTAGACGAGTGGGGTGGCACGACAAGGCATGGATGGGGCATCACATGTTTTAAATCATTGCCCGAATCCCATTGAAATGACACGATGAATAGACCTGGGCACATTTGGAGCCATCGAACTAGAATGTGCGCCCCTCTCGGTGGAGCAATGGAGCCTGGAATCAATCGTCTTCCCCCTCTAGGATCCAACCTGTCGGTGTAGCAATGGAGCTGAAGAAACTCTGGGCAGCTGCTTCGACCGACCTCTCGCGGGCGCATCTTCTGGAGTGTTCCCGGTATCGAGAGAGGCCGTCTCGAGGGTCCTAAGTGTGGGCCCGGGAGGCCCCAAGCCCCTGGAGGCAGATGAGGAGTTTGTCTCCTTGTGTCACGCCCTGTAAGTGGCTTGGTGGCTCGGGGCGTTGTCTCCTTGCGCTCAGGCCTTGGGCAATGCTGAAGGCTGAGGAGCCAAGGATCGGGTCAGAGCTCCCATTGATCGGGACCCAGAGGCTCGGGGAAGGCAGCAGTCGCGTGCAGACTCGACCTGTTCCTTAGCCTGAGGTTACGCACGAGCGTGCTCGACGGGCATGGCCCCTTATGCCCCCGCGATCCGGAGGGATCGGTCGGAGGGTCTCTTTGTCAAGAACCTTTGATCCCGAGTTTTTAACATACGTATGTGTTTCGCCACCGTCCCACAAAAATAAAATGTTGTGCCATTTTCTCCGAGCTCATCTCGCTGCCATCGCCCTCTAGGGCCCCTCTGTTGCTTTCTCTCCAACGAGTTTGTTGATTATAAGGAGAGAGGTCCATCTCTCATCTACAATAACCGTTTAGATTTCCATTACTACTGGCCGAAAACTTGTTTTGTGATTTCGTTGATTGCCATGAGCCCGTGACAAGATCGCCATTACAGGAATTTATTTCATTGATATGTGGCTAATTTATGGCGAATTATCTGCACCAGGGGTGCTCTTGGGCACTTTCAACGATGATAGTTATTCTATGTCATTGATTTCATCGTCAATGGTCGCTGAGAGGAAACCAAGGATTGGATATGATAAATCTCTAGCCTTTGTTGTACCCAATATATGATGCAACTTCCAATGTTTTTCATTGATTCGAATACGTTTTTGATCATGAGGCTTGTTCACAGTTTTGGAGTTATAGTCATTAGATTAAGCATAAGGATACAATCGTTATTGAACAAGCGCACATAGCACTAGGTAATAACATTATAGATGAATTTGGATAGAATATTATATCTTATTTATTTTAGATTTTTTTCATGTATAATCTAGGATGTACTGTGCTGAGTTAGTATAATTCTCTCCTCTTTTAAAACAGTACTTTTTAAGAGACCTTACCATGTTAGAAGACACGTTCGGCACAGCATGGTTTCCATCCCTATGTACTATCTTGTCATGTTGACAGTTTGCCAACGTGACAAGTAAAAAACGAAGAAATGGTTTCTAAATAAGAAGCTATATCATCATGTGAATCGATGGTACAAGAAACTAATGGCCTTGCGTGGACAGGCTGCTGATTTGTTGCCTTCCTCGGACAAAGAGAGCGCATTGGATGGGGGCAAGAATGGCCCTGCATTGTAATCACTACTACACAAGTGAAGTTCCGTGACGTTGAGTTTTGGCCCTTCATAGCGGGCACAATTTTTGCCCATCACGGTAAATGCCATGATTTACTGTGGCGGGCATTTTTTATTTATCGTGGTGGGCAGTTTTGTCAGTGCGGTAAATCGATTTACCGCAGCGGGCATCTTAAAATGCCCGCCACGGAAAATGCTTATTTTCCGTGGCAGACGTCTTAAAGTGCCCGTTATGGTAAATAGATTTACCGCAGCAGGCAGGTTATATGGCCCGCTACGGTAAAAGGCTGCGGCCCAATAGCCCAAGGCGAGCCCACTATTCGCTCTACATATAAAAAAAAGGCAGTTAGGGTTCAATCTCCCGCACACAGCTCCTCCATCACGCAGCCGCACACAGCGCCGCGACTTCCTCTTCCTCGCGGCCTCTCCCCGATGCAACCATCCCCGACTCTCTTCCTCCCCTCCCTCCTCTCTTCCTTCCCGTCTCCAAGTCCGCCAGCGCGAGGGAGCGCGGCGCGGTACCCTCCGGCGGCCCCCTCTGGCGGCGAGGCTGCGCGCGGCGCGCGAGGCCAAGCGAGGAGCACAGAGCGCGGCCCCCTCCGGCAGCGAGGCAGAGCGTGCTCCCCTCCATCTGCTCAGGGCCCCCTCCATCTTCTCCGGTGAGCGCTCCCCTCCATCTGCTCCAGCGGCGGCACCTCCCTTCTCCATCCTCTGCGCGCGGTGGAATCTCCCTCCTCCATGCTCTCCGGCCATCTCCCTCACTCCGCCCTCTGTTCTCATTTTGCAAATCCTCTAAGACGGCAGGGTCCAGAGGGGCGAAAAGGGCGGACGGCGGCGCGGCGGCGCGAATGGTTCACGCTGACGGCGTGTGCCGCCACGGTGGAGGGGGCTGGAGCGAAGGGCTGACGGCTCGCGCTAGTGGCTGGCGGCGCGCGGGGCCATGGCAGAGCCAGCTCCTCCCGGTGGCACGATGGCGGGTCTCCCGGTGGCGTGGTGCAGATCGACGTCAGAGCCGCGTGGATCGACCTCAACGCACTCCTCTCAGCGGTGGCGGCAGGCCGCGCAGGTGGCCAGCCACACCCCCGGCGGCGCTAGGGTTTCAGCGGAGGCGGTGGGATCCAGGCCCAGATACAAGCCCATACGGGCTTTTTCCTTTTTTATTTTTTTGAAATTATTTACCGCAGCGGACATTTTTAGGTGTCTGCTATGGTAAATCAATTAACCATTTGTCCGCTGCGGGGAGGCCATGATTTACCATGACCTTCCAATCGCAGCGGACGCATTTGCCCGCTGTGAGAAACTGATATTGCCCGCTGCGGTTGTTCCTTACGGTAGTAGTGGATGTGAGTCCCTTGTAAACGGGAGTGGAGGAAGTAGCAGCAGCAGTAACTCGAGGCAGATGCGTCAGAATCTGAATTTCGGCAGTTTTAGATCGAGACACGTGCGTCCGAATCTGACTTTCGGCTATTCGTCTCTTGGCATCCTGAAGGAGTCACACAGAGCTCTACAACCAGAGAGGGAGGCCCCTGCGGCCTTTCTAATGGAAGTACAAGGCCGAAGGAAGGTGACAGCTCCTGCAAATGGGAAGCGCAACTCAACTCTCCTTCAATGCTAAAAGCGCAACCACGGTAAGTGACTCGAAGCTACCTTCATCTGTTGCAGTGAATGAAGCTCTGCATTGGGATGCAATTAAAATGCACTACTACTTTTGTTTGCAACGCAGAAACCAATGATACGGCTTTTGTTTTCATTTTTTTTCCTTTTTCATTTTATTTGATATCGCTTCCTGAGTTGTTACAAGCACATATAGAGGTCGCTTTATATTTAGTTCCAGTACTATTTTGCTCTTCTTATTTGGGCTGGGGTTCTCGTTATGTCTGATTCAGTTCATCACCTGTACCACAATCCAATGCAGATGAAAATAATGTCGTTAGTTGTTTTTGTTTGATCAGTCAAATTGGCGAATTGCTTGTCCGTAAGACATTTTTATTCAAAACTTAGGACAAAAGGTTACAGCATATTGTTTATACTCATATATAAGCATCTACGACTACTAGTCCATATTATCTGGATAGTAGTTCAAAATAACCTCAGCTACATGGGTTATTGTATATCTATATTTGCACTCGGCCTCACAGCATATTTACTGCTAATAAGGTGGAGTATCGCCGCATGGGGAATATTGGGATGCAGTTCGGAAATCCAACACCAACAACATCCTCACACCATTGGAGAGATGTGGGAGAGTCCAAGGTGGACAGTGATCCGTATTGAGTTTTTGGCAGTGCTGGCCATCATCATCAGTTTCTTCCTTGCTGCCTTCGGGTCATGTCGCCGTTGGTCCAATAGGTGGATAGTACAAAAGGGCTTCTTTGCTGCACATGTGTTGTCTTTGTCGCTTGGAACCTACAGCATTGGTCTAATGCAATCTTCACGGGTGAAGAGCGAGATGTATCCCATATGGACTGTGTCCTTATTTACCCTCTTTGGCTGCATTGATCCAGTCACTGCCTACCACGGTCTTGACTACAAGGGCCCGCTCTCAAAGATGGTTTATATGGGATTTGCCTCCAATTTGGATATGTCCTGCTGATGTGCATCTCAACCATCACTGGTGGCGTTGGTAATACAGCCATCATTGTGCTGTCTGCCATCACTTTCATCAAGTGCTTTCATTGGTCACTAGCACTTACACAACAAAGCAGAATGCGGAACATGGTACAATGTTTGCCTGATGATGAAGACGAGAAAACAATTTTGTTAGCAAAGAATGGTCGATCAACTAGTTTTGGGGCTCCAGCGCCCCGTACTAGCTTCTCTTGCAGTGAAAACAAGAGACGGACAGAGAAGGTGAGAGCAGGAGAAGAAGAAGAGAGAGGGGAGGCGGGACAGGAGGAAGAAAAAGAAGTTAAGATTGGCTACTTCTTGACCGGAGGAGAAGAGAGAGACAAGGAAGAAGACGAGATTAGCTACTTCGTGCCGACCTGCTGGACTCCCAAGAAAAAACATGTCATGCAACAATCTAGTCTGATCGTCGACTTTCCTATTGGCACTAGTTGGACTAGTGAAGATGTCAATATTTTGGATATACGCAACGTATTGTTACAGCAAAACAAAGATGAGTTTTCGGCATGTTATGATGTGTGCCTTGCCTTTGGTATTTCTCATAAGTTGCAACGGCTTTTCCTTGGGTTGGGCCATCACCGCAGTATGCAAGAACCAAAAACTAACAGCCTGATGATCATGGAGGCTGATTTCAAGTGGGCCTTGAACGTGATTGAGATTGAGTTGGCTTTTCTGTATGTCTTCTTCACTGGTAACCCATTCCTTCACTACTATCAAGCAAAAACTGCTTGTCTGTGGGCACTGGCTTCATTCCTTGAAGGTGATTAATTAACGGTCTTCTCATTTATGTTGGTGTAATTTCAGTGGGATGACACAGGATCATGCAAGGGATGGTACTGGGAGGAAGCGTATGAGACTCTTGTTAAAGAGTATCTTGCGGAGCAGGAGGCATTAGCGATAGATGAAAGTGCAGGTGTGGATGATGATGTGGTAGGGAGCCAACATAAGAAGGAGGCGACTATTTCGCCTTACGAGGAGGCTGACAGTGTGGATAATAATAAGGCAGTGACCAAGGGGGAGAAGCCCATTGATGATCTGTCTGTTTTAGTTGGAATTGGTCATGAAATCCTTTTTTTTTGTTAAAGTGCATTGTAGGTTTATTACTTTGTTTAGTGATACTTGTGGTTGTGCACATTTGTATATAGGATGGAATAAGATCATGTTTTTAGTGTAATCATATTGAATGATGGAGACTATAATTTGAGATCTCTTTTGATGTGGTGTGTATGTGTCATGTAATGCAAATGAATCGACAATGGATGTATAACTCTGACCGATGCTCCTCACAGTTCATGACAGGCGTGCATGGTTTCCTAAGTGTGGCCAGGGCAAACATGCAGAATGGTTTTATGTCATGCCCATGTGTCACATGCTGGAACGAGAGGGGTTATTCTTGCTCAAAGGTCCTTCAAGAACACCTGTTTTGGTGGGGTTTCATGCCAAACTATATTTATTGGACTAAGCATGGAGAACGCGGCGTTATGATGGAAGAAGACGAAGAAGAACAAGGGGATGACAAATTCGTGGCTTCACTGAATACACTGATGCCTTTGGTGACACCGCAATGGGAGAACAGGAAGAAGATCTAGTAGCAGAAGATGAGACGCCCAACGAACTTGGTCAGGCCATCCGTGATGCACAGAGAGACCGTGAACTAGAAAAGGAGAAGAAAAAGTTTGACCGCATGCTTGAGGATCACAAGACATTGTTATACCCGACATGTGAAGAGGGGCAGAAAAAGTTAGGTACCACACTAGAATTGCTAAAATGGAAGGCAAAGAATGGTGTCTCAGACAAGGGCTTTGGGAAGTTTCTGACTATCCAAAAGAAGATGCTTTCAAAGAATAATGAGTTGCCCGCCATGACATATGAAGCAAAACAAATCCTTTGCCCTCTGGGATTAGAAATCCAAAAGATAGATGTGTGCCCTAATGACTGCATCCTCTACCATGGCAAGGAGTTGGAGACACTGGATGAATGTCCGGTATGCCATGCATCACGGTATAAGATCAGGCGAGATGACCCTAGTGAGTTGGGGGGGAAGACCCCCAACGTACAACGTCCCAAAAAGAGAATCCCTGCTAAGGTGATGTGGTATGGTCCTATAATACCACACTTGAAACATTTGTTTAGAAACAAAGATCATGCAAAGTTGCTACGTTGGCATAAAGAAGACCATAAGGTAGACAATATGATAAGACACACCGCTAATGGATCCCAGTGGAGAGCAATCGACAGAGAGTTCCCCGAGTTTGTAGAGGATGCAAGAAACCTAAGGTTTGCTTTGAGTACGGATGGCGTGGATCCTTTCGGGGAGCAGAGCAGCGGTCACAATACTTGGCCCATAAATATATGTATCTACAACCTTCCACCATGGTTGTGCCTGAAGCGAAAGTTCATTATGATGCCAGTGCTCATCCAACGACCAAAGCAACCTGGCAACGACCCTGAGGCCATTAGTTGATGAACTTCTGGAGTTATGAAAGATTGAAGGTGTACATGTCTGAGATGAGTACAAACAGGAACATTTTAACCTGCAAGCGTTGTTGTTCGTTACAATCAATGACTGGTCGGCTCTTAGTAATCTTTCAGGACAGTCGATCAAGGGATATAATGCATGCACACATTGTTTTGATGACATTAGAGGTGTATTCTTGAAGAAATGTCAAAAGGTCGTGTACTTGGGCTACCGTCATTTTCTTTCAATGACTCACACCGTAAGAAAGAAAGGCAAGCATTACAAAGGTAAGGCAGATCATCGACCAAAGCCTAACAGTTGCAGTGGAAAGGCCGTATTTGATATGGTGAAGGATGTAATGTAGTATTTGGGAAGGGACTTGGCAGCGAACCTGTTCCAAATGATGCTAACGGACACGCACCCATGTGGAAGAAGAAGTTCATATTTTGGGAGCTACGTACTGGCAAGTCCTAGAGGTACGCAGCGTGATTGAAGTGATGCACCTTACGAAGAATCATTGTGTAAACCTGCTAGGCTTCATGGGTGTGTATGGAAAGCCTAAGGACACACTAGAAGCACGACAAGACCTGCAACGTATGAATCAACAAGACAATCTGCATCCAGAGAAGACAGATGATGGGCACCATTACCTCAGCCCTGCTAGCTACACTCTTAGCAAAGAAGAAAAGGAAATCATGCTTGAAGTCCTAAACAGCATCAAGGTCCCATTTGGATACTCCTCGAATATAAAGGGTATAATAAATGTTCAAGACAAGAAATTTACAAACCTGAAGTCTCATGACTGCCACATGCTTATGATAGAATTGCTTCCTATTGCATTAAGAGGAATACTACCTCCAAATGTATGATTAACCATCATGAAGTTGTGTGCACTCCTCAATGCAATTTCTTAGATGATGCGATCATGATGATGTGATCCATGGCACGGGTGCATCTCCATCTCCATCTCCGCCACGTTTGAAGACGTCCTCCCTGCCCGTGGAGAAACCAAAACAGGGTTGTAAATGAAAGGCTGCCATTACGGACGAGCAAGTACATGATCAGGAAGAGCATCCCTACAAAAAGGACAATGATAGATGGAGGGCACAAATTAATGAAGATAGAGCACAGAGAAAAGAGATGTTGAAGAACCCACTGAAGCCGTTACACATACAGAATCTGATGCTAAGGAGACAAGTGCAGGAAGTTGAGCTCAAAAGGCATCAGAGAAATAATTCCTAACCATTGATGGACTATGAACGACAACTCATAAAGTCATCACACAAGTCCTATGGTAGCAAAGGAAGACCACCGCCAAGAAGAAAGCAGGGAAAGAGGTTCCATAGCTTGGGATGCAACAACAGTCTATCCCACCATTAATTGTTCATAATGATTAGCCACCATCACAAGGGCGTGGCTCTTCTTCCTATATTGATGACGTCATTGCAGCTATGTATGGGGAAGAAGTTGACCCCAAACAATTCGCAAAGTTCATAGACAAAGCAAAGATTACACCTTTCCAGTTCTACGAGTAGACCCTGTTTATTTTAGCTAAGGCAGAGCATGATATATTTCGGACATATAAGAGGGGCAGGAGTCTAGTAGGCAAAAAGGACTAGCCCAAACTGGGCACGCAGATGAACAACTTGAACCAATGGTACATGAATATTTGTAAGGAGAAGGTGGACGAGCCAGAATTACTGTTGATGCTTCAATTTAAACCAGAGCATTGGTACTTCCATGGATATGGCATAATGCTAATTTATTTCGAAGACATGCACCATCTGCTTTGGCGGGAAGCTCTCAACAAATCACTCGTTAGCTGTTTTTGTCTGTAAGTGACAAACCATTGGTATTTGTTGCATGCATGTTAAAATTTAGTACTTATATTTGTACTATATATGAATGTAGACTCCAGATGCAAGAAATGAGGAATGACAAGAAGAGTAATGCTCTTAGTTTCATCGACCCGTATCTTATTTTCAAGGACCTCGTCACTAACCATGATAATTAGAAGCATGAAACAAAGGAGAATCTATTCAAATTCATGAAAGCCCTCAGGGACAAGGAACAAATCCTATTCCCTTACTTGTTCGGGTTAGTGCTAATATGTTACGCATATTTTTTTGGCTTATTGTATCCACGTTAACTTTATATAATGATCGATTGTTACCTGCAGCTTTCACTGGATACTGCTAGTCATTGATTTGAAAGTGGGCTTCATAATAATCTTGGACTCCAAGTTAGGACCACAAACAGAGTACCAAGATATGATAGATATGATCCAGAAGTAATTAATATATTATATAAAACTCTCTATATATATATTATTGCATGCATATGGCAACTAGCTAATTAATGATTGATTAATTATTTGTTTCTTGTGGATGCAAAGCTTGGCTTACACTCACGGGTAAATACAAAAGTCGACATGGGGCTTGGACCGTCCCTCTAACTGTAAGGCCATGGCGTGTAAGTATATATATAATAGCTCTCAATGCTTCTTTATTATTAGCTCAAAATGATAACTACTAACATGCTTCTTTGGTTCATGATGATATGAATCATTTATTTTCTCGTTAAATGGTGTCTACAACAAGGAGCAGGGAACAATTTATGCGCATACTACGTCTGTGAGTACATGATGGGCTTCAGAAAGAGGATTCCAGAAGAACAATTCAAAGTATGTAATGAAACACAATTGACTATGTATGTTTCTCGGTATATATAGTGTATATATATATTCATACCTTACTTTCATTCATTCACGCACATTGCAGGCAGATAGGTTAAAGGCAAGGCACATGCGAGAAGACCAGATCAAAGCAGTTCAAGAGGCTATTTTAGGATTTCTTGTTGATCAAGTCGCGGTGCCCACCGGCGAATTCTACTATGACCCTAACCGAGTCTTACCTAGTACTAGTGACACGATGGCGAGTCGACGGTAGGACGATGATAGAGTGTGTGCGCAGTCCCAAGAACAAAGTTTCATGTGATATACTTATATTTATTATTTCATGCATACATGCATGAATCGATGTAAACTAAAACATTAGTTAAGCTTTTGTGTGTGTATATATATATTAGTTTCTTATTCGTGTATAAAATGCTCCAACGAACGTATATTAGATTATTATATGTAGAATTCTTATACAAATAACTAATTTGAAATAAATATGAAAGCAAATAAAAATATGCCAAAATAGAAAAATCCCAAACCAATTTATCCCGGTTGCTATCACAAACCGGGACTAAAAAGGCATGTTCGGAGGCAAGTCTCGGGATGCCTATTTGTCCCGGTTGGTGAGAGCAACCGGGACTAAAGGTTACCCTCTAATCTCGGTTGGCATAACTGGGACTAAAGGGGGACCTTTAGTCCCGCTTGGGCAATCCCGGTTGGGTAACCGGGATAACAGGTGGTTTTCAACTGAGACTAGAAGCAATATCTTTACTAGTGTATGCTGGTGCCATGCATGTGAAACAACCTCGATTTTCGCAAAGGAAAATCCATAGAGCCAAAATGTAATATGACCATTTAAATCATATTACCCGATAACAGTTGAATACCATAATCCATACTTCGAACAAAACAGTGCAATAGAGAGGTTTACAATAACTTATTACATCGCCACTTGGCAGAATCAGAGTTCATGCGGCATAACAATAAAAGCATGAGGTGCGGAAGCTATCATCTTCGATCCAACTTGAGCGTAGGCATGAAATCCTCAATCGCTGTACTCCCCATATGTGTACTCACTCCTTGAACCTGAAACTAAATTTTCAGTATGATTTGTATTGGCCACACTCCCACCCTATGCATTGCTTTGTGGAAACTGGATGCAAAACATGGATTTATCAAAAGGAACCTATAAAAGCTGGGGTTTTCCTAAGCAAGTATTCAAATATATAAATAATATAATAAACAAGTTTTAAACACATTTTCATCCCATACATCCATCATTGTCCATCTCTAAAATACCATTCCAACTCCTCCAACACCATCTCAGACTCAAGTTGACAAGCCAACTCCCTTTTGGCATGCCTCAGTGGCCCGTAGCCCTCAATCTGGCTCACAGTCAGAAATCATACTCAGAGGAAGGTAGAACACTCCACTCACTAGTCTGATGCATGCGGAACACAGTCCATAGCCAAAGAATTGGCATATGTATCGATCGATCAACCATACACTTTGCCAAGGTTTCACTGATCCACAAGATAACCATCATCGGTGCTTGCAATCACCTAGGTAGATTCTGGGCACCTACTGCCATAGAATTATGCCACTCTACCATCCAGCTCTGGATCGCTGAAACTATGAAGAGAGCATGTATCCGCTCCCATAGAGGATGCCATGCCATGTACCCACTTCTGAAGGGGGTGCCATGATCGTCTCGGTAGGGTGTTAGCTCCATCTCATGCAATACCTCCCTAGCACTACTCGCCTAGCAGTCATGGCATTGATCTATCCAGCGGTTTGGCCATCTCCAACCCATGGAGAGCGAGTGGAAAGCAAGAGATTCCTAAGGTCTGGATACCAGCGCAGCAGTTCCTAAGTTTGACCAAGCCGGGATATCTTCATCAGGGTTTATCTTTAACGTGCTACCACGACACCTTCATCCCAGGCTCCACCTCTCAGAGGGTCACACCCAAAGACCACCATCATATCTCAGTTAGCCCGCCACAGACTACTCTCCTGGGAATAGCCCGGGTCAACGATGGCTTGACAGGTAGGTCCGGGGTGACATCACTGCTGATGTCAGCAGTCAACGGTCAACGGTCAACATCAACAGATAGGTGGGCCCCAATGGGTTGTTAACGGGTCATTAATGGGCCGTTAATTACCAAGTGGGCCAGATCTGGGCCGGGCCAGGCCCACCACATGGCATGCTCTGGTGCTGCCATGTCATCACGCTGGATTCAAAACGAGCTCGGCTCACGGACGCTGGTCCACAGTGCTCCGGCGTCTGCTGGGTCCACTGTCAGCAGCTCAAGTCCACGTGAACCGCGTCCACCGCGTTGTCCTCTGATCCATGTGGTCCACAGCTCAACTCCACAGTGCATTGACTCCTCCTGGCCCCACTTGCAGTGACTTAGTCCATGAACACCGCATCCATCTTCCTCTGGCCAAACTCATCCTCTTCTTCTTTCTTTCCAGCTCGATAGCGCGGCTCATCGGTGATGGTTTTTCTCTAAAATTCGATGACTCTGGTGATCCTCTGGCGTCATGAACTTGTCCATCAGCTCCTGGACATCATGGTGGACACGAAGGTGGTTGGCTTCCGGTGACGAGCTCCACGGCGGACGGCAGTTCGGTAGCGACGGCGTCCGACTGCACCCCCACTGGTGACTCAAACCGGGTCCAAGTAGTGCACGGAAGCACGATTGAGGGCACACAGCACCTCCCCGAAGCACCGGCGACGACCAAAACCCATGGCGGAGTCCGCGTGGGTAATAACTCCCACGGCGGAGCTCTGACGAGGTCTCTGGTGAGTGGCATGGCACTTAGAGAGGTTCTCCTACCTCCATCTTCTTATCCAGTCGACACAGCTCATCACGGCAGAGACGCTCATCATCTTCTTGTCTCGGCGGCGGTCAGAGACGGTGGGAACACGGCGGTGCAAGGCGGCACTCCAGAGCGACGGTGCACTTGCATGGTGGCTCACACCGAGGCGTCCAAGGTGTCATCCAAGGGGCTAGCATGCGCATCGGGTCCGTCTCATCAAGGCGAGCGTGGATCCGAGGTCAAAGCGGCTCAGGGCTCAACGACAAGGCAGCAAGGTGCCTTGCCACGGCGGCGTGCAGCACGGTGGCAGACATGGTGGCTTCCGATCTGGCATCCGCCTGATGCCGTGGTCTAAGGGGCTCGGCCGGTCTCGGGTGTGTGTGCGTGTGTCAAAAAGGAGGCAGATGGTGGTCTCGGCCTATGTGTCCACAAGGTGGGACGCCATGGCCGGCAAGCAAGGCCGGGGTGAAAGAGGGCGATGGCGGAGGTGCTCACCGACGTGGTCAAGGATGGAGTTGTGGTACACGTCCAATAGCTTCGGCTCATGGTACTGCTCCTCCTTCCTACTCCCGACGCAGCAGTAGCGGCTCTAGGTTGGCAGCGGTAGCCTTCTCCTCCAACTCCGGTGGTGGCAGCAGCTCCTTCCCTGCCTCCCTTCTTCTCCTTCCTCCCCTTCTTCTCCAAATTGAGGCTGGCAAGATGCAAGTGGTGGGCCACCAGTGTGGCGACGCGTCCCAAGGAACCCTAGAGGGCACCGGGGCTTGGCTTATTAGGATGGGGTGAGGGGCATGGCGGCCATGGTGGTTTGCCCGAGCGGCTGGGGGCAATCCGATCTAGAGGAAGCTTCTAGGTTGCTCCCTCGGCTTTGGTGGGCTCTAGCGGGCAGAGAGGCGAGGTGAGGTGCCTTTGCAGCTAAGGAAAAGAGGGCGGACAGGCAGGGGATAGGGTCATGCGGGCAGTTATGAGCGCGCGCGGGAGAGCAAGGTGCTCGCGGCCGTGGGTGCCTTGTGACATCAGCTTGTCGGCCGACGTGGCACGCGGGCGGTTGGACGCCGGCAGGCGCAGTACGGCGGCCAGACACCTGGTGCGGAGCGTGGGCGAGCTCGCGCGGCGCAGGGGAAAAGCAGGGGGTCGGGGTGACCTCAGCAGAAAGATGACAGGTGGGTCCCATGGCGGGACCCACTCGTCAGCGGCGGTGGCTGAGTGAAGCGGCACGGCGTGGGCGCGAGCGAGCGTAGGCGCGCATGGTGCTAGGCCATCTTGTTGGGCCAGCGCGGCGCGGAGAGAAGGGAGGACGAGCGGGTGAGTGAACGGGCCAACAGCCTGGCTTGCTGGGCTGAGCGGCGCGAAAGAAAAGAGAGCGGAGGAGAGAAGCTGGGCCGGCGGGGCTGGGCTGCTTCTTTCCACGGGCCAGATTGGCTTTTCTTTTTCTTCTTTTATTTTCTTTTCTCTTTTCCATTTTTCAAATACTTTTATATACATACATATATATATGATATGCCAACTTTGAATAATAAAGTAGTGGGCATACGAAGCCCTTACTTTGCTAGGGTATTATTCCCTTAATATTTATTTGTGAAAATAAATATTATGGTCTCATTTTATTAATCATCACATAAACCAAATAAAAGCCAACTCACATATTAATGCAACATGCCATGACTTCTATTGAAACATTGAAGGTATGCTATTGCAACATTTGAAAAGCAACACATGAAACATTGATCAAGATATTACTTTGAAACTTTTAATTATGCTATGATCACATGGGATATTATGCATGACATGATGGGGTTGATGCATGGGTAGGGTTGATGATGACATGTCACACTCATCACTCAAAGGTTTTCGAGAAAAAAATTTGTAGCTCAGATTTTTGGGTTATTACAGTCCTCCCCCTCATTGGAATCTCGTCCCCAAGATTTAAGAAGTGACATACCCTTCAAAGAGTTAAGGATACTGTAGCATCAGTTGATTCTCATCTTCCCACATTGCTTCATGTTCAGTGTGATTGCTCCATTGAACCTTGCACATAGGGATAGACTTGCTTCGGGTCTCTTTGGTGTCATAACCCAAAATCTTGATGGGGTGCTCTTTGTACTCTAGAGTATCTTGGATATCAAGAACATCAGTGGTAGCTGTTTCTTCCTTGGGTACCCTTAAGCACTTGCGTAGCGGTGAAACATGGAATACGGGATGTACTCCTACCAACTGTGGGGGTAGTTCAAGCTTGTATGCAAGCTTTCCAACTCTCTGTTGGATGCGGTAAGGGCCAACATATCTTGGGGCTAGTTTCCCTTTCATGTGGAATCTAACAGTACCATGAAGTGGAGACACTTTGAGATAGACATAGTCCCCAACTTTGAACTCAAGGTCTCTGCACCTTTTATCAGCGTAGCTGTTCTGTCGGCTTTGTGCGATTCTCAAGTTCTCTCTAACTTGAGCTACTCCTTCTTCGGCTTCCTTGATCTTGGCAGGGCCAAAGACTGCCCTCTCACCTGGGTGGTCCCACATCAATGGGGTTCTGCATGGTTTTCCATAAAGAGCCTGGAAGGGTGACATCTTGATACTTGCCTGATAGCTGTTGTTGTAAGAGAACTCAGCAAAAGACAAACATTTCTCCCAATCTGTTCCATATTTGAGAACACTGGCATGAAGCATATCCTCAAGAATCTGATTCAACCTCTCTGTCTGATAATCCGTCTGAGGATGGTAAGCAGTGCTGTAATCAAGGTCAGTCCCAATGGACTCATGAAGAGCTTGCCAGAATCAGGACATGAATTGAGGTCCATGAAGCCTCAATATCTCCTTGATGTACAATTCTGCCAACTGTTCAACATGTATTGAAGTCTTAACTGGTATAAAGTGTGCTACCTTTGTCAGACGGTCCACTATTACCCATATGGAGTCATGACCTTGCGGGGATCGAGGCAATCCCACGATAAAGTCCATGGATATGCTCTCCTACTTCCATTTAGGAACATCGAGTGGTTTGAGTAATCCAGCGGGTCTTCTGTGTTTGGCCTTGACTCTGTTATAGATGTCACATTTGGCCACATGTCTAGCAATGTCTGTCTTCATGCCTTTCCACCAGAAATGCTTCTTCACATCTTGATACATTTTTGCACCACCAGGATGGATGCAATACTTAGAGTTATGTGCTTCTGACAGAATCTCTTTACACAATGCAGGATCACTGGGTGCACAGATTCTGTTCTTAAACCAGATGGTTCCATGCTCATATTCCCTGAATTCTGGGCTATAGCCTAACTTCATCAACCCACGTATGTACTCCATCTCCTCGCAACTCTTCTGAGCTTCACAAATTCGCTCGGTGAGATTATACTCAATGCGAAGTTCATGCAACAGACCATGGGGTACTATCTCGAGCTGGAGATCTTCAATCTCTTTCTTCAATTCAGGTGGCAGGGTTGAGGTGAACAGAACATGACAATAGATCTTGCGACTAAGAGCATCGGCGACTACATTCGCTTTTCCTAGATGATAGTGAATCTCCTTGTCATAATCCTTGATTAGCTCTAGCCATCTGTGTTGTCTCATATTCAAATCTTCCTGAGTGAAGAAGTACTTCAAGCTCTTGTGATCAGTGTATATATCTCACTTGTTGCCAATGAGATAATGCCTCCAGATCTTCAGGGCGTACACAACAGCTGCTAACTCAAGATCATGAGTGGGGTATCATTGCTCGTGCTCCTTTAGCTGTCAGGAAGCATTAGCGATAACTTTCCCAATCTGCATTAGCACACAACCTAGTCCTTGGTGAGAGGCATCACAATAGATGACAAAGTCATTAGTGATATCAGGTAAGGCTAGGACAAGCGTGGTAGTGAGCTTCTCTTTTAGAGTTTGAAAACTGTGCTCATACTCGGGTGTCCATTCAAACTCGTTGGTCTTCTTCAAGAGATTTGTCATTGGACGAGCTATCTTTGAGAAGTTCTCAATGAATCGGCGATAGTAACCCGCCAATCCCAAGAAACTCCTGATCTCGGACACATTGCGTGGCTGCTCCCATTCTTTCACTGCCTCTATCTTTGCAAGATCTACAGCAACACCGTCAGCTGAGAGTACATAACCAAGGAAAGCAACTTCTTCAAGCCAGAACTCACATTTGCTGAACTTGGCATAGAGCTGGTGTTGGGATAGCTTCTCGAGCACTACTCTCAGGTGTGTTTCATGCTCTTTAGCTGTGGATGAATAGACCAGAATGTCATCAATGAAGACCACCACAAACCGATCAAGATCATCCATAAACACCTTGTTCATCATGTTCATGAAGTATGCTGGGGCATTTGTGAGATCGAAGGATACAACGGTGAACTCATACTGCCCATAGCGAGTGACAAAAGCTGTCTTGGGAATGTCTTCCTCGCAAATCTTCATTTGATGATAACCAGATCTGAGATCAATCTTTGAGAAGTACTTAGCACCACGAAGCTGATCAAGCAAGTCATCGATCCTTGGCAGAGGATACTTGTTCTTGATGGTAATGGCGTTGAGATTGCGGTAGTCAACACACATCCTCATTGATCCATCCTTCTTTTTCACAAACAGAATAGGTGATCCCCAGGGTGAGGCACTAGACCTAATAAAGCCCTTGTCAGAAAGCTCTTTCAGCTGCTTCTTGAGCTCTTCTAGTTAATCAACTGACATGCGGTATGGTCGCTTAGAAATGGGACCGGTACCCGGCACAAGGCCATTTATGAACTCAACATCACGATCAGGTGGCATGCCTGGTAACTCTTCTGGAAACATGTTCTCATATTCCCTGACAACGGGGACATCAGCAAGAGTCTTCTCCTCTTTCTGAGATTCTGCCTGAGACTTGAGTGCATTCAGGGCACATAGAACAGATACTGATTTATCCTTCTAAGGTGCACATCTAACTGCTTGGCCAGAAGGATGAGTTATCTGAAAATATCTGGGTGAACATGAGATCAAACCCTTATGCTCAGTAAGCCAATCCATGCCTAGTATGACATCCAACCCATTTGAGGGTAGAAGGGTAAGGTTAGCTCGGAAGGTTAGACCTTCGATAGAAAGCTTCACTCCCTTACAGATATGGGTGCTTCTCATCCCACCTAGGGGAGAACTGGTGACTATAGGCTCCAAACGTGGAGTGGTAGGTATTTTGTTCTCTCGTGCAAACTTGGATGAGATGTATGAACATGTAGCTCCAAAATCAAACAGAACGGATGCTTTAATGCCATTAACTAAAAACATACCGTACACAACATCTAGGGCAGCTTGTGCTTCTTCTGCATTCATGTGCGTGAGGCGACCGCGGCTAGCAGATCCATGGTACTGAGATTTGGGTGCAGCAGGTGCGGGCATCTTCTCAGGACAGTCAAACACCTTGTGTCCAGGTTTGCCACAACCAAAGCAAGTGAACGGCACACTGCCTATGGGGGTTGGCGCAGCGGCCTTCCAGTTGCCTTAGTTTGGCACGGCACGAGCAGGTGTAGAGTGGTCAGACCTATGACACGGCTGTGAAGAGTGCCCATGGGGGTAGCAATCCTTCCTAGAGCGGTCACGAGAGCGATGGTCATGAAAGTGACGGTCGCGGGAGCGATGGTCACGGGAAGAATGGGAGTGGTCAGCAGAGTAGGCACCACCAGTCTTACCTGAGCCATAGGTAGAGTCCTTGCCATAATGAGGACGGCTAGATGACCTGTCCCGATGGAACCTCTTGAGCTCATGGTCATGGTAGAAGCCCTTGGACTTCTTCTTCTCCCTTCAGTGCATTTCTCCTACCTCCTTCTGGTCCTTTTTGATCTGTATGAAGCGATCGATCATGTCACGAAGGGTGTGACTCTTGGTTCCTCCCAGGGCCACCTTGATCTTGGGGTTCAGACCCTTCCTGTACTGAGTGATCTTTTCTTTCTCAGATGCCGCAACATGCAGAGGTGCATAGCGCAGCAAACTGGTGAAAGTGTTGGTATACTCGTAGATGTCACATCCCTTCTGGGTGAGGTTGCGAAATTCCTCCTTATGCTCCATGACTCCCTCAGGAACATGGTACTTGATGAACTCATCAGTGAACTCATCCCTGGCGATGTGATCGAGGTCCTCATGAGCTTGGCGGTAGCTGTCCCACCAGGAGCGTGCAGCTCTAGTGAGATGGTGAGCAGCGATTTTGACTCATTCCTCGGGGGTACAAGTGGTAAGCTCCAACTTCTTCTCGATCTCATGAAGCCAATCATCAGCTTTGAGTGGTTCCTTGTAGGTGCCATCAAAAGTGGGTGGCCTGAGCTTCAGAAAACCCTCGAGTTTCCCCTAGAAGTCATTCGGGTTACCTCCATAGCGATGGTTGGCTCCATTGACCAGTGCAGTGAGCAGCTGTGTCTGCTACGCCATCACTTCCGCCAGGTTTGATGGCGGTGGTGGTGGCGGGATCGGCTGCAGCGGAGGTTTCGGCTGAGGTGGAGGCCCATTGCCATTGGCATCACCTCCCCTAGTGGCACCTCGAGCTGGTGGGGTCTGCTCACGATCGTTCCCACCGTGGTTGAGGTCGATGGGTGGAACACAACCACCTCTTCATCCATAGCGTCTTCCACACCCAAGCTCAGGCTCGGGTGGAGGCGGACGGTTGCCCAGATGTGCAGAGCGACGTGCAGACATCTGCGACATGGGTCGACAACGATTTAGTACTTTATTGATTTAATATAATTAAATGATTTCAACGATTTAAGGAAAAACATTTAATCTATCCAACACTCATACAAAGAGGCAATAAGAGCCATAAAATGCGATAAGATCGGACATTCATTACATGGTTTGCATTACATGGCATCATCTCTAGCAGCTATGCTAGATGACGTGTGGGACTTGTACTACAAGAAGGTAACTCATGGAGGGTACATCAGGGATGATACATCATAACTCATGGATAACAACTAGCTCAACTCTAACTCATGACGTGGCCACGCAGGGTCCACACTACTCTGACTCGTACATCGGTGTGTTGTACACTGCTGGGTGAAAACGGCTGCCAAGAACCATCAGCTCCTCTTGTGACATGTGAAGGCGCTTCACGTAAGCTAAGCTTCTCCGAACTCCTTGGTAAGCGGCAGGTTGGTGGGGGCTGGACAGTGGTCGTGCCTCAAGAGAGTCTGGCCAATCTGAAAAGTTTCCTTGAAGGGGTCCTTGTGTCTGGCTGACAAAGGAAGTTGGTCCTGCAACTCAGCGTACTCCAAGCAGCGTCTCTCGTTGATGTTCTTCCAAGCTATCTTGAGCCTCTTGTACCTGTCCACCAAGGTCTTGTTTTGAATCCTCAGGGCAATCAGATGGCCTTGGTTGCATGGTGCTTTTGTCTCTGCTTTCTTCAAGGCTTTGACGAGCATTGACTTCTCACACTGCACGGTGAAGTTGCTCTTGCCATCCTCTCATCTCCTCTTCTGAAGTTCTCTGATCTCCTTGTCCTTGTCAATCTTCTCCCCTTCCAACTGGAGAACTCTTACGTCGAGGTAGTAGTTCCGAAGCCCAATGTCCTCCACCTTGTCTCACAGGTCAGCGACCTCAGCTTTGTGGGCTCTTGCCTGACATACAAGCTTGTCCTTCAGCTGGGCGATGGTAGCCTTGAGACCTTCCTTCTCCTTGGCTTCCTTCTTGCAGAACTCATGGTACTCCATCAGAATGTTGCGGCCAAGATGCCTCTTCTTCTCCAAGTGCTCTATGTAGCGGTTCTGCTCAAAGAGGTGAGCGGCGGAGGCACGGTTGCAAAGGCTGGTCTCAGCTAGGATGACTGGCCTGACCTGGTCATCCTGCTGCTCTGGTTTGAGGAGAGAGTTTAGGGCCTGAGGAAGAAGATGTAACTCTGTGTTGCGAAGGTGCTCGTAAGCTGTCTTCATCACTTCACGCAGGGCCTTGAGTGACACAAACTGAATTCCTTCCTCAATTGAGTCCTCGACTGTCATCTCTAGGAGAGCTGGTACTAAAGATAGGGTCTGACTTGCAGGGATGTCCTTGTGAGTAATCACGTAACCCTTGATTCCTCCTTCTAGGTTAGGTGCTCCAGTGCAGGTGTACTTGATCTCCTCAACAGGCACTCCGAGCACTCCCAGAACATGGCGTAGGGTGTATGGAAAGCCTAGAAACTCCTGTCCCTTGTAGGTGAACTCAGCCTTGGGTAGGCTGCTCAACGGTCCAAGTGGGGTTCCAAAGCTAGTCATTTGCATGTTTTAAAGGGAAAGAGGTCAGCAAGTCAGTAATAATAGAGAAGCCTTGCATAAGAATAAATGCAGGGTCGGTATATAACCAAAAGCAAAGCTGGTTTGTCCTGTTATATCGTCCATTTCTAGGGTTTCATCCTAGGTTCAAGTATGGCTCCTGATACCAACTGAAATAACCTCGATTTCCATGAACGAAAATCTACAGAGCCGAAGTGCAATATGACCATTTAAATCATATTACCCGATAACAGTTGAATAACATAATCCATACTTCAAACAAAAGAGTGCAATAGAGAGGTTTACAATAACTTATTATATCGCCACTTGGCAAAATCAGAGTTCATGCAGCATAACAATAAAAGCATGAGGTGCGGAAGCTATCATCATCGATCCAACTTGAGCGTAGGCATGAAACCCTCAATCGCTGTACTCCCCAGATGAGTACTCACTCCTTGAACCTGAAACCAAATTTTTAGTACAATTTGTACTGGCCACACTCCCACCCTATGCATTGCTTTGTAGAAACTGGATGCAAAACATGGATTTATCAAAAGGAACCTATAAAGGCTGGGGTTTTCCTAAGCAAGTGTTACAATAAAAACAACATAGCCTTTTATCCCAAGCAATCAAATATATAAATAACATAATAAACAAGTTTTAAACACATTTCCATCCCATACATCCATCACCGTCCATCTCTGGAATACCATTCCAACTCCTCCAACACCATCTCAGACTCAAGTCGACAAGCCAACTCCCTTTTGGCATGCCTCAGCGGCCCGCAGCCCTCAACCTGGCTCACGATCAAAAATCATACTCAGGGGAAGGTGGAACACTCCACTCACTAGTCCGGTGCATGCGGAACACAGGAAAGGTCCATAGCCAAAGAATTGGCATATGTATTGATCGATCAACCATACACTCTACAAAGGTTTCACTAATCCACTAGATAACCATCATCGGTGCTTGTAATCACCTTGGCAGATTCCGAGCACCTACTGCCATAGAACAATGCAACTATACCATCTAGCTCTGGATCGCTAGAACTATGAAGAGAGCATGTATCCACTCCTATAGAGGATGCCATACCATGTACCCACTCCCGAAGGGGGTACCATGATCGTCTCGGTAGGGTGTTAGCTCCATCTCATGCATATACCTCCCTAGCACTACTCGCCTAGCAGTAGTGGCATCGATCTATCCAACAGTTCGGTCATCTCCCCCCGTGGAGAGCGAGTGGAAAGCAAGAAATTCCTAAGGTCCAGATGCCAGCGCAGCAGTTCCTAAATTTGACAAAGCTGAAATATCTTCATCAGGGTTTATCTTTAACGTGCTACCATGACACCTTCGTCCAGGGCTCCACCTCTCAAAGGGTCACACCCAAAGACCACCATCACATCTCAGTTAGCCCGCCACAGGCTCCTCTCATGGGAATGTCTAGATCCATTCCCTGGCAAGACTTGATCCAAAATCTCATCGTAGATCCCGGCTCGCTCGACTCAACTCTCACCCTACTCCCTGCCGTAAGCTCTACCCCAAACCTAGATATAGCATCATCAGCTCACATGCCCATCTGATCCATCAACTCACACATTACCAGCCTGGCACCCTCTAGGCCTTCCCAGGGTTCATCACGTCGCATCAAAATATGAGCGAGTGAAGTATATATATATAAATATAGCAGATAAGCAAGTGGTTAACATAACAGCGGGTAAGCAGGTGAAAGGTTACAATAAGGTAGGGCTCATCAAGTAATAATCTACCATGCAATCCTAGCATAGGTAATTCATTATAGCAACAGGAATTAAAGCACTAGCCATACTACATTTGCCATGCGTAATGGGATCTAGGAGGTTGGGTGAGGTGTGGCACCTTCACTGACGTAGCTATCGGACTTTTCCTGGTAGTCACTGTCGTCAGACTTGTCCTCGCTCGAGCCTGTAACGAGAATTAATGGTCGTGGGAGTGACCCCTATAAATTAGCACAAAGAACGAATGCCAAATAGAAAATCCAAATACACTCAATCATAGCAAAAATAGATAGAGCTCGATTTATAGAAAATTTGAATATGTGGATCATAATTTTCAGAGCTCGTATGAATTAATTATGATTTTCAAAGATTTAACCATTTTTTGAAAAAGAAAAAGGGCCGGATTAACTAGGTGCTAACATGTGGCAGCCTGTGATTGGGCCATGTGTCACGACGGTTTACACAGTGTCTGATCAGGTGCTGATGTGGCAGATGACATCATGCTAACATCAGCATTGACCGGGTCAACGGTGGCCTGACAGGTGGGTCCGGGGTGACGTCACTGCTGACGTCAGCAGTCAACGGTCAACGTCAACTGACAGGTGGACCCCACTAGGCCGTTAACGGGTCATTAATGGGCCATTAATGGGCCGAGTGGGCCGGATCTCGGCCGGACGGGCCCACCACATGGCACGCTCTGGTGCTGCCACGTCATCACGCTGGATTCAAAACGGGCTTGGTTCACAGACACTAGTCCACGGTGCTCCGGCGTCTGCTGGGTCCACTGTCAGCGGCTCAAGTCCACGTGAACCGTGTCCACCGGATGGTCCTCTGGTCCATGTGGTCCATAGCTCGGTAAGCCAATCCATGCCTAGTATGACATCCAACCCATTTGAGGGTAGAAGGGTAAGGTTAGCTCGGAAGGTTAGACCCTCGATAGAAAGCTTCACTCCCTTACAGATATGGGTGCTTCTCATCTCACCTAGGGGAGAACTGGTGACTATAGGCTCCAAACGTGGAGTGGTAGGTATTTTGTTCTCTCGTGCAAACTTGGATGAGATGTATGAACATGTAGCTCCAAAATCAAACAGAACGGATACTTTAATGCCATTAACTAAAAACATACCTTACACAACATCTAGGGCAGCTTGTGCTTCTTCTGCATTCATGTGCGTGAGGCGACCGCGGCTAGCAGATCCATGGTACTGAGATTTGGGTGCAGCAGGTGCGGGCGTCTTCTCAGGACAGTCAAACACCTTGTGTCCATGTTTGCCACAACCAAAGCAAGTAAACAGCACACTGCCTATGGGGTTGGCGCAGCGGCCTTCCAGTTGCCTTAGTTTGGCGCAGCACGAGCAGGTGTAGAGTGGTCAGACCTATGACATGGCTATGAAGAGTGCTCACGGGGGTAGCGATCCTTCCCAGAGCGGTCACGAGAGCGATGGTCATGAGAGTGACGGTCACAGGAGCGATGGTCACGGGAAGAACGGGAGTGGTCAGCAGAGTAGGCACCACCAGTCTTACCTGAGCCATAGGTAGAGTCCTTGCCATAATGAGGACGGCTAGATGACCTGTCTCGGTGGAACCTCTTGCGCTCATGGTCATGGTAGAAGCCCTCAGACTTCTTCTTCTCCCTTCTGTGCATTTCTCCTACCTCCTTCTGGTCCTTTTCGATCTGTATGCAACGATCGATCATGTCACGAAGGGTGTGACTCTTGGTGCCTCCCAGGGCCACCTTGATCTTGGGCTTCAGACCCTTCCTGTACTGAGTGATCTTTTCTTTCTCAGATGCTGCAACATGAAGAGGTGCATAGCACAGCAAACTGGTGAAAGTGTTGGTGTACTCACAGATGTCACATCCCTTCTGGGTGAGGTTGTGAAATTCCTCCTCCTTATGCTCCATGACTCCCTCAGGAACATAACTTGCTGAACTCATCAGCGAACTCATCCCAGGTGATGTGATCGGGGTCCTCATGAGCTTGGCGGTAGCTGTCCCACCAGGAGCGTGTAGCTCCAGTGAGATGGTGAGCAGCGATTCTGACTCGTTCCTCGGGGGTACAAGTGGTAAGCTCCAACTTCTTCTCGATCTCACGAAGCCAATCATCAGCTTTGAGCGGTTCCTTGTAGGTGCCATCAAAAGTGGGTGGCCTAAGCATCAGAAAACCCTCGAGTTTCCCCTAGAAGTCATTCGGGTTGCCTCCATAGCGATGGTTGGCTCCATTGACCAATGCGGCGAGCAAATGTGTCTGCTACGCCATCACTTCCGCCAGGTTCGGTGACGGTGGTGGTGGCGGGATCGGCTGCAACAGAGGGTTGAGCTAAGGTGGAGGCCCATTGCCATTGGCATCACCTCCCCTAGCGGCACCTCCAGCTCGTGGGGTCTGCTCACGATCATTCCCACCGTGGTTGAGGTCGATGGGTGGAACACGACCACCTCTTCATCCATAGCGTCTTCCACACCCAAGCTCGGGCTCGGGTGGAGGCGGACGGTTGCCCAGACGTGTAGAGCGACGTGCAGACCTCTGCGACACGAGTTGACAGTGGTTTAGTACTTTATTGATTTAATATCCAACACTCATACAAAGAGGCAATAAGAGCCATAAAATGCGATAAGATCGAACATTCATTACATGGTTTGCATTACATGGCATCATCTCTAGCAGCTATGCTAGATGACGTGCGGGACTTGCACTATGAGAAGGTAACTCATGGAGGGTACATCAGGGATGATACATCATAACTCATGGATAACAACTAGCTCAACTCTAACTCATGACGTGGCCACGTGGGTCCACACTACTCTGACTCGTACATCGGTTTGTTGTACACTACTGGGTGAAAACGGCTGCCAAGAACCATCAGCTCCTCTTGTGACATGTGAAGGAGGCGCTTCACGTAAGCTAAGCTTCTCTGAACTCCTTGGTAAGCAGCAGGTTGGTGGGGGCTGGACAGTGGTCGTGTCTCAACAGAGTCTGGCCAATCTGGAAAGTTTCCTTGAAGGGGTCCTTGTGTCTGGCTGACAAAGGAAGTTGGTCCCGCAACTTAGCGTACTCCAAGCAGTGTCTCTCGTCAATGTTCTTCCAAGCTATCTTGAGCCTCTTGTACCTGTCCACCAAGGTCTTGTTCTGAATCCTCAGGGCAATCAGATGGCCTTGGTTGCACTGTGCTTTTGTCTCTGCTTTCTTCAGGGCTTTGACGAGCATTGACTTCTCACACTGCACGGTGAAGTTGCTCTTGCCATCCTCTCGTCTCCTCTTCTGAAGTTCTCTGATCTCCTTGTCCTTGTCAATCTTCTCCCCTTCCAACTGGAGAACTCTTACGTTGAGGTAGTAGTTTCGAAGCCCAATGTCCTCCACCTTGTCTCACAGGTCAGCGACCTCAGCTTTGTGGGCTCTTGCCTGACATGCGAGCTTGTCCTTCAGCTGGGCGATGGTAGCCTTGAGACCTTCCTTCTCCTTGGCTTCCTTCTTGCAGAACTCCTGGTACTCCATCAGAGTGTTGCGGCCAAGATGCCTCTTCTTCTCCAAGTGCTTTATGTAGCGGTTCTGCTCGAAGAGGTGAGCGGTGGAGGCACGGTTGCAAAGGCTGGTCTCAGCTGGGATGACTGGCCTGACCTGGTCATCCTGCTGCTCTGGTGTGAGGAGAGAGTTCAGGGCCTGAGGAAGAAGATGTAACTCTGTGTTACGAAGGTGCTCGTAAGCTGTCTTCATCACTTCACGCAGGCCTTGAGTGACACAGACTGAATTCCTTCCTCAATTGAGTCCTCAACTGTCATCTCTAGGAGAGCTGGTACTGAAGATAGGGTCTGACTTGCAGGGATGTCTAAGTGAGTAATCACGTAACCCTTGATTCCTCCTTCTAGGTTAGGTGCTCCAGTGCAGGTGTACTTGATCTCCTCAACATGCACTCCGAGCACTCCCAGAACATGGCGTAGGGTGTATGGAAAGCCTGGAAACTCCTGTCCCTTGTAGGTGAACTTAGCCTTGGGTAGGCTGCTCAACGGTCCAAGTGGGGTTCCAAAGCTTGTCATCTGCATGTTTTAAAGGGAAAGAGGTCAGCAAGTCAGTAATAATAGAGAAGCCTTGCATAAGAATAAATGCAGGGTCGGTATATAACCAAAAGAAAAGCTAGTTTGTCCTGTTATATCATCCATTTCTAGGGTTTCGTCCTTGGTTCAAGTATGGCTCCTGATACCAACTGAAATGACCTCGATTTCCATGAACGAAAATCCACAGAGCCGAAGTGCAATATGACCATTTAAATCATATTACCCGATAACAGTTGAATAACATAATCCATACTTCGAACAAAAGAGTGCAATAGAGAGGTTTACAATAACTTATTATATCGCCACTTGGCGGAATCAGAGTTCATGCAGCATAACAATAAAAGCATGAGGTGCGGAAGCTATCATCATCGATCCAACTTGAGCGTAGGCATGAAACCCTCAATCGCTGTACTCCCCAGATGAGTACTCACTCCTTGAACCTGAAACCAAATTTTTAGTACAATTTGTACTGGCCACACTCCCACCCTATGCATTGCTTTGTGGAAACTGGATGCAAAACATGGATTTATCAAAAGGAACTTATAAAGGCTGGGGTTTTCCTAAGCAAGTGTTACAACAAAAATAACATAGCCTTTTATCCCAAGCAATCAAATATATAAATAATATAATAAACAAGTTTTAAACACATTTCCATCCCATACATCCATCACCGTCCATCTCTGGAATACCATTCCAACTCCTCCAACACCATCTCAGACTCAAGTCGACAAGCCAACTCCCTTTTGGCATGCCTCAGCGGCCCGCAGCCCTCAACCTGGCTCACGATCGGAAATCATACTCAGGGGAAGGTGGAACACTCCACTCACTAGTCCGGTGCATGCGAAACACAGAAAAGGTCCATAGCCAAAGAATTGGCATATGTATTGATCGATCAACCATACACTCTACAATGGTTTCACTAATCCACTAGATAACCATCATCAATGCTTGCAATCACCTAGGCAGATTTCGGGCGCCTACTGCCATAGAACGATGCCACTATACCATCCTGCTCTGGATCGCTAGAACTGTGAAGATAGCATGTATCCGCTCCCGTAGAGGATGCCATGCCACGTACCCACTCCCGAAGGGGGTACCATGATCGTCTTGGTAGGGTGTTAGCTCCATCTCATGTATATACCTCCCTAGCGCTACTCGCCTAGCAGTAGTGGCATCGATCTATCCAGCAGTTCGGCCGTCTCCCCCCGTGGAGAGCGAGTGGAAAGCAAGAAATTCCTAAGGTCCAGATGCCAGCGCAGCAGTTCCTAAGTTTGACAAAACTGAAATATCTTCATCAGGGTTTATCTTTAACGTGCTACCATGACACCTTCGTCCAGGGCTCCACCTCTCAAAGGGTCACACCCAAAGACCACCATCACATCTCAGTTAGCCCACCACAGGCTCCTCTCATGGGAACGTCTAGATCCATTCCCTGGCAAGACTTGATCCAAAATCTCATCGTAGATCCCGGCTCGCTCGACTCAACTCTCACCCTACTCCCTGCCGTAAGCTCTACCCCAAACCCAGATATAGCATCATCAGCTCACATGCCCATCTGATCCATCAACTCACACATCACCAGCCTGGCACCCTCTAGGCCTTCCCAGAGTTCATCACGTCGCATCAAAATGTGAGCGAGTGAAGTATATATATATATAAATATAGCAGATAAGCAAGTGGCTAACATAACAGCGGGTAAGCAGGTGAAAGGTTACAATAAGGTAGGGCTCATCAAGTAATAATCTACCATGCAATCCTAGCACAGGTAATTCATTATAGCAACAGGAATTAAAGCACTAGCCATACTACATTTGCCATGCGTAATGGGATCTACAAGGTTGGGTGAGGTATGGCACCTTCACTGACGTAGCTATCGGACTTTTCCTGGAAGTCACTGTCATCAGACTTGTCCTCGCTCGAGCCTATAACGAGAATTAATGGTCGTGACCCCTATAGATTAGCACAAAGAACGAATGCCAAATAGAAGATCCAAATACACTCAAACATAGCAAAAATAGGTAGAGCTCGATTTATAGAAAATTTAGATATGTGGATCATAATTTTCGGAGCTCGTATGAATTAGTTATGATTTTTCAAATATTTAACCATTTTTTGAAAAAGAAAAAGGGCCAGATTAACTAGGTGCTGACACATGGCAGCCTGTGATTGGGCCATGTGTCACGGCTGTTTACACAGCGTCTGATCAGGTGCTGATGTGGCAGATGACATCATGCTGACGTCAGCATTGACCGGGTCAACGGTGGCCTGACAGGTGGGTCCGGGGTGACGTCACTGCTGACGTCAACAGTCAACGGTCAACGTCAACTGACAGGTGGACCCCACTGGGCCGTTAACGGGTCGTTAATGGGCCATTAATGGGCCGAGTGGGCCGGATCTCGGCCGGCCGGGCCCACCACATGGCACGCTCTGGTGCTGCCACGTCATCACGCTGGATTCAAAACGGGCTTGGTTCACAGACACTGGTCCACGGTGCTCCGACGTCTGCTAGGTCCACTGTCAGCGGCTCAAGTCCACGTGAACCGCGTCCGCCGGATGGTCCTCTGGTCCATGCGGTCCACAGCTCGACTCCACGGTGCACTGACTCCTCCTGGCCCCACTTGCAGTGACTCAGTCCACGAACACCGCATCCATCTTCCTCTGGCCAAACTCATCCTCTTCTTCTTTCTTTCTAGCCTGACGGCTCGACTTACCGGCGGCGGTTCTTCTCAAAAATTCGATGACTCCGGTGATCCTTTGGCGTCATCAACTTGTCCATTAGCTCTAGGACATCGTGGCAAACACGAAGGTGGGCTTCAAGGTGGCATCTTGGCTTCCTGTGACAAGCTCCACGGCGGACGGTAGCTCGGTGGTGACGGCGTCCGAGTGCACCCTCACTGGTGACTCAAACCGGGTCCAAGTAGTGCGCGGAAGCGCGATTGAGGGCACGCAGCACCTCCCCGAAGCACCGGCGGCGACCAAAACCCACGACGGAGTCCGCGTGGGTAGCAACTCCCACGGCGGAGTTCCGATTCTCAGGTGCGCGGCACGGCACTCAGAGAGGTTCTCCTGCCTCCATCTTCTTGTCCAGTCGACGTAGCTCATCACGGCGGAGACGCTCATCATCTTCTTGCTCCCGGTGGCGGTCAGAGACGGTGGGAACACGGCGGTGCAAGGCGGCGCTCCAGAGCGACGGTGCACTAGCATGGTGGCTCACGCCAAGGCATCCGAGGCGTCATCCAAGGGGCTAGCGTGCGCATCGGGTCCGTCTCATCAAGGCGAGCGCGGATCCGAGGTCTCGGCCTACGCGTCCACAAGGTGGGACGCCATGGCCGGCAGCAAGGTCGGGGCGGAAGAGGGCGATGGCGGAGGTGCTCACCGGCGCGGTCGAGGATGGAGTTGCGGTACACGTCCAACAGCTTCGGCTCGCGGTACTGCTCCTCCTTCCTGCTCCCGACGCAGCAGCAGCGGCTGCGGGTCGGCGGTGGCGGCCTTCTCCTCCAACTCCGGCGGCGGCAGCAGCTCCTTTCCCGCCTCCCTTCTTCTCCTTCCTCCCCTTCTTCTCCAAATTGAGGCTGGCAAGATGCAAGATGCGGGTCACCAGTGCGGCGGCATGTCCCGAGGAACCCTAGAGGGTGCCGGGGCTCGGCTTATAAGGACGGGGCGAGGAGCATGGCGGCCATGGTGGTTTGCCCAAGCAGCTGGGGGCAATCTGGTCCAGAGGAAGCTTCTGGGTTCGGCCTTGGTGGGCTCCAGCGGGCAGAGAGGCGAGGTGAGGCGCCTTCACGACGACGGAAAAGATGGGGGACAGGCAGGGGACAGGGTCGTGCGGGCGGTTGCGAGTGCGCGCGGGAGAGCAAGGTGCTCGCGGCCGTGGGTGCCTTGTGACATCAGCTTGTCGGCCGACGTGGCACGCGGGCGGTTGGACGCCGGCAGGCGCAGTACGGCGGCCAGACACCTGGCGCGGGGAAAAAGCAGGGGGTCGGGGTGACCTCAGCAGAAAGATGACAGGTGGGTCCCATGGCCGGACCCACTCGTCAGCAGCGGTGGCTGAGTGAAGCGGCACGGCGTGGGCGCGAGCGAGCGCAGGCGCGCGTGGTACTGGGACGTCTTGCTAGGCCAGCGCGGCGCGGAGAGAAGGGAGGAAGAGCGGGCGTGTGAACGGGCCGACGGCCTGGCTTGCTGGGCCGACGGCCTAGCTTGCTGGGCCGAGCGGCGCGAAAGAAAAGAGAGAGGAGGAGAGAAGCTGGGCCGGCGGGGCTGGGCTGCTTCTTTCCACGTGCCAGATTGGCTTTTCTTTTTCTTCTTTTATTTTCTTTTCTCTGATATGCCAACTTTGAATAATAAAGTAGTGGGCATACCAAGCCCTTACTTTGCTAGGGTATTATTCCCTTAATATTTATTTGTGAAAATAAATATTATGGTCTCATTTTATTAATCATCACATAAACCAAATAAAAGCCAACTCACATATTAATGCAACATGCCATGACTTCTATTGAAACTTTGAAGGTATGCTATTGCAACATTTGAAAAGCAACACATGAAACATTGATCAAGATATTACTTTGAAACTTTTAATTATGCTATGATCACATGGGATATTATGCATGACATGATGGGGTTGATGCATGGGTAGGGTTGATGATGACATGTCACACTCATCACTCAAAGGTTTTCAAGAAAAAATTTTATAGTTCGGATTTTCGGGTTGTTACAGCATGCAGATGTGAATTTCGGTGCATATGACATCGCCTGTTTCGTGGCTTCGAAAAAACATGTTGCTTTTGTTAAAACACGAGCACAGGGAACAGCGCCGTCTTTCGTTGGCAATCCTCTACAGCTGGATCATTGGACCTCTTTTATGAATTTTCAATATTGTTTTTTGGCTTACTGTGTCGCAAACCTCACTAGATATCACTCCACAGCGCTCGATTTAGTATACGGAAAGTGTTTAGAACTGGATCTGGGAGATCAGATTACAAGTTCTAGGAACCACACCGCCACGGGACGCCCGGCCAAGTTCCGTCTGTTCTTCACGCCTGGGAGCAGAGTACGGCTACTGTTCCGGATCCGACAACACAGCCGGTGCCTCCTTCAGATGAGTCACGGGCCGGTCGGCCTGGCAGGCCCAAGATGAAGAGCGTGCGAGTCCATGGGCTGGACTGGGTGAACGCCTGAAGATGGGACTGGACACGGTGGCCAGGGTCATGGACAGAGTCGGGCCCTCTAACTAGTTGGGTGGGCACCGGGCAGCAGCGGAAGGGATAATGGGCTGTCGACACGTACTGAGAATCGGCCCAGTGGCCGTTCCAATAGTATGACAAGGCAAGGTTTTAATTTATTAGCATCCAAAAATCCAATAGTTTGGCGCCTGTTTCCGGATGGCGCAAGGCGCAAGGCGCGGCTGCACGGTAGCCGTGGAGGTGCAAGACAAGGCCGTCCAGGTTAGCCTTCTGTTCATTTGTTTCTAGAACATATAAACGGGCAGGATCTGCCGCTGCCGCTTCGTTCATTTTTGATTTGTCAACTGAATTAATTTGTCCCCATTGAGAAGCATACTACTACTCTTTTTTCATTGCTGATGAAATAACAAATTGAGGGAGTTTAAATAACACATACGTGTACTTTTGGGCCTTCAAACACCTGAGAATTTTCAGCCTTCCAGTTCGAGACGTGCGGTATCGACCGTGTTACTCTAAAGCTGCGATATCAATATATTCTCTTTTCTAAAAAAAAGTGCAACAATTAGAATTCTGCCAGGCAGTGGAGAAAATAAAGCTAGTTGAAGGTTTCATATGTGAAAATGATACACCTTCTGTTACTATAGCAGTTGCGTTTCCAGGCCTGGCCCGGCCCTGGGGGGTGCCAGCAGAGCGGCCGCACAGGGCCCTTGAGACCAGGGGGCCTAGTCCCAAATACGTTAGGTATTAGTATATAGTATATTCAGTTAAGAAAGAAGCAGGCCATCATATGGCTATATACATATACGAGTCCAGGTGACCGCGTCCAGTGCATTCACAGGCAACTAGCCTTCCGCAGTTCCACGGCATCGGCGACGTCTCTGCGTCCTTACGCAGCGCGGTCGCAATTTCCTGATTCCTGCGTGAGGTTGCGAGCGATCGGCTGTACATCAGCGACCCGTGAAAGTTCGAGGCCGCCGGCCTGCACCTATTCTGTCGTCGATCACGTAGCTGCTAACCTGCATCTGTTCGGATGTCTTTATATACATAGGTACAAAATTTCTCTTATCCCCAATCTTTATTCTCCACCATAGGTTTAGGATTTAAGAACCACATATGATGTAGCGATCATGTTAAATTTAGTATGCCAAATTTAGTATGGCATAATATGAGTGAATAATGTGAGTGATCATGAGCCAATATTTAATTCTTCTACAACGGAATTAACATCCTTGAAGGTGGTATTGATCTAAAAGATCATTGGATTAAATTTATAAGAACTTGTTTTATAAGATATTTTATACATTACACTTATTATAACTGGCATTATATTATTAGAGTTATATTAGAGGCAGGGCCCATCGCTTACAGCTTCGCTCCGGGTCGACAGTTTGACAGGGCCGGGCCTGTGCGTTTCTTTTCCTGCATTTGTGAAAGACTACAATGAGAAACTCAAGTAGTCTCTGTTCTGACAGCGCCACGCTAACGTGACACTCTTATTAACGGTGGGCTTGGGCTGCATCCAACTACTAAAGCGCCAATTTATCTTCTTCTTCCAAGCTTCCAGCAAAAAGTGTGGTACACATTATAAAGATTCATTTGTCTAAATCGGAGAAAACTAAATTGCACAAAGCAGTGGGTTTTGGCACCAAGTTACCACATAGATAAACCCAAAATTTATCAATTCACACTTGTCAGTATTGATACAGGTCATCAGCTAGCCTTTTCATTCTGGAGTATGTACAGAAACTATGATACAAGCAAGCCCTATGCGTGGTTGGTACTATAATTCTCTTATCCTACAATTTTATGCACACACGGTTCTCTTCTAGTCTAATTTTACAGCTCAGTTTCCTGGAGTCATTACCTTGGCCATTTTGCCAATAGTGGTGCTTGCGCTGCCTCCTCATCAGTGCTGCCTGAAATAACAGCTTCTGTCCGTTTGCCCTTGCTTCCTAGGTTAAGCATCCAAGCAAGACAAAAGGAGAATGCCTGTAAAAACATTTAGAATTTGATAAAACAAACAGTACTGATTCCAATTACAATTATAGCACCCTGTGTACTGCCATTTTCTATCACCCTAACCCTGAGAGGAAGAGGACTGACCAAGAAGAAACTAGCCACAATAAAGCTGAAACCTTTGCAATCGAAGGGCGCTTGCTCTGAAATGAAGTAAGCTGAAACAGAGGAGGAAATGATAAGAGATAAAAAAAATATATATGAATCATTGTGCATGTTTCACAAATATATGAAAATTTTCAGTTTCACACTAGAAAGACAATTGCTTACAGGTCAGTGGACTCATAAATAGAGGTGCCAACAGATTTGCTACAGATTGCACGGTTTCAATAAAACCTTGAGCTTTTCCCTGTAAAGATAATACAAAGAGACAATGGCGCCTACAGTTAGGAACTTAGAAATTAGTAAATAATAAAGCCTGGGGAGGTCAGGTTTCTATATGTACCTGGTCAGTTGAATGTACTTCACCGGAAATGATCGCATATATCTGCAGAATTGAATATTTTTCATGAAAACAAAACTACGAAAACAACTGGAATGTACTAAAATAGAATAGGCGTATTTTTTCTGAAAATATTTCAGACACTGGCACTTCAGAGTATATTTTTGAACTGTGAAAACTTGAAGTCATAGTGCAAACAGGACAAATATGAATATTGTGACTTACTGCTGGTTTGGCCAGAACATAGATGATACCCAATGAAGAGCTGAAATACGGAACCTGCAGGATAGATAGCAGGTAAATGGACAAAGCTTTGTAACTATACCAAATGGTATCTCCATCAGTATGCGATATTTTTTTCTTAGAACATCAATTAGTTGAGGTTCATTAATGAAAATTTAAATCAGTTTATGACTTCAGTAAATTTGATTGGATACATACCCACGAAGCCCAGGCAACACCATAAAGCAAAGCCTGAAAAGGATTTTCCCCCGAAATCAATAGATCAATATATCAAAATAGTGTACGTAAAAGCAGAGTACAAAATCTACTTATTACTTACATAAGCAATGGATGCGAGCATGGAAATGCATAAGACACCTTTTTCACCAATTATGTGGGTAAGAAAGGGGAGGACCAGAATCTACAGTGTATGAAAAACATTTCATAAATCCTCAATCTTCACAAAAAAATGTCATAAATCCACAATTAATTAAATTGATAATTGGGAGGCTATGCAACATATATATGTTACTTTAGTTGGTATAGAATAAAATGTTGAGTACCTGTGAAAAGATTGAACCAACGCCGACCACCATTAGAATTTCTGAGAACTGATCCTTATCAAAGCCAAATACGGACTTTAGGTAATACTGAAAAACAAAAGATAATTAAAGTTCCCTATAGTTTTTTTTAAATATATCATAAAAAAGTGAGACAACCATTTACCATTAAAACATCGCTAATGCCAATCATGCCCAATTTATAAAAGAAGGCAACATATCAGATTCTCCTAAGTGTTTCACTACAACATAGGAAAACAAGAAATCAAAAGGAATGACATCATGCGGAAGTTGAAATGAAGGCATTCTTTTATATATAAAAAAAGGAATTTGCAAACTTTCTCTATTTTCAAAAGTAGTTATTGTTCATTGTATACAAAGGTGTGGAAACGAAAGAATGTTCCTTAACTCCATCTTATGCAATCTACCAGTCGGATCATGTTCTTTCAGTCCCTTAATAAGTTATTTTTCTAAAACAAATTATGATAGAAAACTGTTAATTTTGATAATTAAGAACTCATATAGTACTTTATACATTCTAAATTTGTTTTCCATATTACTCCTTTTCTTCAAAAAAAACATTTTTAAATTGTTGAAGACCCCCTAAACTAGCAAAATAGGCATTTTTACATGAATTTCATTATTCATCATGAATTCCTTGATCATTTAACTTTCATCATTTATGAATAGTTTTTTACATGAATTTCATGGTTCATGCTCAATGCGCCAGGTTTAACTGTTTTTGACTATGCTAATGTTCTCCTTAATAGATTCCCAACGTTCTTGTGGTAACTTGACAAGCAAAGATGACATGGACAAATGCTGAGAAGATGTAGAAGAAGCTCTTTGAACTGTCTCAACCAAATATATTTTCATGTAGATTATAGAACAAATCAACAAGACAATTGAGACCTAACAAACCAAAGTAAAGCACTCGTAAGATTTAAAGTCAGCAAAGAAAAATGAAATAAATTGACGTTGTGATGCAACTATAAGTAGCATTAACTACCGATAACTCAAAAATCCACCTCTCAGGCAAGAACCTTGAAAAGACGCTCCCCAGAGTATGCGCGGCCGAGAAAATTCCAGTCATTGTGCCAAAGGCAGCTGCCCTCCTTGATGGTTCAACTGCATCTGCCTAATTTAGCATAATATTTTTTATAACCTTAATCACTCTCTGTCATTCACAAAGCACCAAATTGGATTCTTATATCTACGTTTTGAAATTACTTAAAGAAATGCCACATTTTAAGCAGGCATATAGTCAAGCAGGGCCCCTAAGGCAGATCAAGTATGCCTGAGCCACAATTCAAGTGAAGCTCTGCCTTACGTTGGTCTCTGCCATTGGGATTGGTTAGAGCCCAAGGCCTCTGCTCTGGCTCCTCGGCAGAGTAAAATTCGTTGCAAAATGCCAAAATCCAGAAGTTATTGGCACCCTTGATAAGAAAAAAAAAATGCAATGCGAATACTTGGTTGCTGATGGATAAAACCATAATACTCCTCCAGATATAATTTAACATCCAGAAAAATGTCAAATAATACGAGGAGGAGCAGTTCCATCAATGATACATATGGATGAGCATGACAGGGGAGACTAGGATCAAGTATTCTCACCGTGTAAGCAATAGCAAGGCAGAAAATGGTTCCTTGGCCAATCATGAATGACAGGGTACGCAGAACAAGGTAGACATACACAGCAGTCCTCGAGTTGTTGAACGCAACCACAGCTGCAAGCAGCATGAGCAATAAGACAGCAAACAATTAGTATCCAGTGAAGATGGGCTACCAAAATGCCAACATTGACATCTTTTTCAATTACCGAATGGGATAATGGAAGTGGAGGCAGTGAGAAGGATGAGAGGCTTCCGGCCATACTCATCAGCCAGCTGGCCCATCAGAGTGAACCCTATCGTTCTGAAAATCCCTCCAACCTGAAATCAGCAAGCAAATTAACTGATCAAACAACAAGCAACCTGCAGTAATTGAACAAGAACCTGACGAAGAACTCGTCCTAGAAGAACATCAAACGGCCGGAACAATGCAGAGACAGTGATGGATCATGGATGCACACATGACTACTACTAATAAGAAGGAACAAGGCATACCGAGGACTGCAGGCCGGTGACGTAGAAAGCCTCTGGGCAAGACCTGTCATCGGCGGGGCAGAGCGCGGCGGTGACCTTATCGACGAGCGCCGGCACGGTCATCTCCTCGGCGACGCCGTAGAGCACCAGCCCAACCATGAGGTGCAGCACCGGCCTCATCATCACGCTCATCGTCGCATCGCCTTGTTGGAAGACACCCATTATGTTTTTTCTACGGGGCTTGATCGATCAGTTCTCGAGTGCTAGTTAGTTACAGGGCTTTGGCACTGGAAGAATTACAGGCGCTTTATATGAAGCAGCCGCGCGCCTTTTTCTTTTTTTAGTTTCACACTTAGATAAAGGACAGAAGGAAACAGCACCAGGGGAAGGCGAGGTCAGCTAAAATGATTGCTGCTTCTTTTTACGAGAAAGTGGCGTGCCACATAAAAGGAAGGGTGCTGCCATGCTGGCACTTTGTATGCCACGCTGTCACGTTAAGTGGATATTTTGGATTGTGGATGATCTTTTGTTTTGTAAATTGGGCTATATTGGAAAAAGGATACATTCCTTCTATTCATGAAAATTATTGTCCAGGTCAAGATTTGGTCAAACCTTAATAGACATAAAAAAATTCCAAAATGTTTTAGTTTGGAGGCATGCAAGAAAATTATGTAGATTTGTATTGTAAAATCTTGGGCTCAACACTTGTCAAAGCAGCCACTTCCCAAAAAAAATTATTCAGATTTGTTATGTCAATCTAAAGATGTCTGTATAAGTACTTGTACATATGCTTCCAAATTAACCACTTATATCCTAGCTATTGTAATAGAAAAATATATACTTTAATAAACCAGTTCTCAAATAAAATCTCTACTCGTACGATATCCATAAGCAGTGCGCAGTGTGTCCTTATTTTGGGGATAAAATGGTTGTTGTTTATGAGTATAATAATATAATTTATTCCCTATATATTAAATGTCTTATTAGTTTTGTCTTAAGTCAAGTATTTGTATCTTTGACCATTTGACCTTAAAAAATTATATAGGTTCATGTCATAAGATTTATGTTTTTAGATTCACTATGAGAAAAATACAGAAAATTTTAAAATAGTTGGGCAAGGATAATAATGTTTAACTGAGAACAAAACTAATGGGACATTGAAAAAGGAACTGAAGGAGTATCCATTTTTGTGGTAAAGAATAAGTGATGTTTCCCTATTTTATATTAACAATAAAACATCACCTATTCATGACCGAATGAACATCGTGAAAAAAAAAACAATATAAGGGCAGGGAAAGGATTCACGAGTATTCCGATCCCTCTATGGGGCTCGGCTCCAAGTCAGCGTCCGGCCGCCGACGATCTCCCGTGCACAGCAGCAAGTCAGCAACACCCATGCCGCCCATGACAAAGCGCGCGTGTGCCGGGAGCGAGGCAGCGCACGCCCGCTCGCAGCCGGCGCGTGCCACACCTGCCGCAGACGGAACGTGCGCGCTTCCCCTAGTGGCTGTACACGACGAACGCAGCAGGTGAGTGAGATTTCCAGTCACCCAAAAGGCAATTATCCAATCCAGCAAGATGCTGCGATGACGATGATGATTACGCTGTTGAATAATCTGGACGTGAGTAGGATAGTCGTCGTTGCGTCTGAAACTTCACATTCATCAGATCTTGCGTCTAGTCTAGTTTCGCCTAGGCCTGACAGCCGGCCTGGGGGGTTGTTGAGGCGGCCCCGAAGACCACTAACTTGCCAACCCAGATCTGACATTTCTTCACCTCGGCGTAAATCATCATCTGGAGTTGCCATTCTTAGTTGAATTTGGGGCTTTGAAATTGTGCTTATCACCCACTGGGACCTCGTTCCATCAAAAAACCCACTGGGACCTCATTCCAGAAAGACTTGTTCCCTTTCCAATGTTTATGTGTTTATATAACTTGGCAATGATTTTTATCGTTGATGGATGGAGCCACAGATAGTTTTGCACTACTGTTAAGTAAATAGAGGAAGGAAGTTGGGTGACACATATGTATGCTTTTGTATCTTTTTTTTCTGTCCCTTGATTGAAATAACGGTCCCAATTGTGTCAAGTAACTATGCTGGCTTAGATGCATAAACAGTGTTGATGCAGTGTAAAAATGGTAATTTTTAAGCCATCATGGGGATCCCTTGTGTGTATTGTCTGAGAAAATGACTTTTTCCCTGTTATTGCTGTTTAGCAATTTTCCATTTAACTCTGAATTGTGTCCAGTAGTCATGTTATCTTTGATGCATGAATAGTATTGATTCAGTATTAAAGCGGTCTTGATAATATGAAGTCATGATGACCCCTTGTGTGTTTTCTCTGATTTTTTAGACAATTTTTACTGTTTCCCTGTACCTTGTAGGTGATATTTTGCTATCTGATGTGATGTTAGAGTGGATGCAGGGGTGCTCTTCCATGGGGCAACAGGCCAATGCCTCCACCAGATGCATGGGGTTCGTCATCACTCCTATCTCTCAAGAAGGGTGAAGGTTCTGGCCTTCTGGGTCATTTGTGAACATTGATGACCTCCCTTCTTCTCCAGGAAGCTCAAGCACATCGACAGATGAAAGTGACTTGCTCGACTCAACTGTTTCTTGTGGTCGAACTTCACATGATTCTGTAACTACAGTAAGCCATCCGCAAAGCACAGAGTTAAGATCAGGAAGCTGGAAATTGACACATTCTCAAATTTCTTTCTTGAATGTTCTGAAAGCCCCATTGGGTACTATTGCCAAATAGGTATGCATTCCATATGGTATTCATCTTATCAGCTAACTGAACACATATAGAAGTCATGTATAATCCAGTAATATATTTTTCCAATGCAGAGGCCTGCATCACACAGAAAGGGGTTTACCATATGTTCAGATGATTTCCCAGTACTTGATTCCAAGAACTCTCAGTCAAATGGTCAACAAGGTGTCTACATGTACCACCAGATTATCTTGCCTAAAGTCTGCTGTATAGTTTATTTAATAAACCTACAACATATTTTCTTTACACTTAGTGCCTTCTCATTTGCAGGCCATAGTTTTCAAGAGCGACCATCTTTTTGTTATGTTGTTACCGCGGCATGAGATGAACAAAGAAAGATCCTGTTAACTGGTACACACCTTGTTCACTGGGTTTTGCCCATTATTTTGTACTAAATACTTCGTAACTTATGTTATCATAGTATTCTTCTTTTAAACAATTTTACTTTCCTTTCCATACGATGGGATATATTTGTTTTTTCCTTTCAAACAATTTTATCTTTCAAACGGGTACACACCTTGTATACCTCCTCCATGTGTTGATTACTGACATCCTCCTCCTGATCACCCTCCTGACAGGAATGGAATTTGTCTTCGAGGAGTGATATCATATGTGTTGGAATATAAGTGAATTGCCTACCTCTTCCCATCAGCTTAAACTTTTGGGTTGTACTGGTTGGAGCATGCAACTCAATATGGTATCAGAGCCAGAGGTCTCGAGTTCGAATCCTGGTTAGCGCAATTAAAATAAAATAATTGCTGCTCGCTCCTATTCCACGTCTGAGGCTCGTCCATCGCTGAGATCTCTCGTCGGAGCCTCGACGTGAAGGGGAGTGTTGGAATATAAGTGAATTGTCCACCTCTCCCCATCATCTTAAGCTTTTGGGTTGTACTGGTTGGAGCATGCAACTCAATAATATGGTCCTTGCAAACCTGCAGACAGGAGTGGCAGCTTCCCTATTGAATCATTAACTCAGGGTGGAGAAGAAAGGCATGATCCACATAGGGTTTTATCACCCAGAAAATAATGATTCGGATTCCTGTTATACTCGTGTGCCTGTTGATACATATGCCAAAAGTTTACCTCATCTCATACTTGAAAAGGTCAAAGATAACAATTCAGATGCACTTGAGAAGCATCCTGTCATCAAGAAGGATGTGGCACTGTTAGAGAAAATAAAGTGTCTACTTCATCTCATACATGGAAAGGTCAAAGGTAACCATTCAGATGCACTTGAGAAGCAACCTGCCATCAAGAAGGATGTGGCACTGTTAGAGAAAATAAAGTGTCTAAACATCGAAGCTAGAAATCTCCGTGCCCATAGAATGCCAGAAATATCTTTGTGGATCGAATCCATGGTTGAACACCCAGAAACCTTCAATTTAAAAGCAAATCATGTAGCAAATGATGTTCCCTTCAGCGCTGTCACCAGTTATATCACCTTCGCCTTTGACATGGCTAATTCTGTTTCTTCAAGAAGTAATCATGTGTTGATTGGCACATCAGATATGTCTACTATTCTTGTAACGAATGATCTGTCAGAAGATCATCTTACTGAATTAAGTGAAGCTAAAATGTCAGGCAAATCTGCTGATAATCATGCATATGAAGTAGTGGATATATCAACAAATCTCTGTGGCAGTTCAGCTAGGATACTACATCTAATATCTGGGAACATGGATGGAAGGAACACTCTACTGTTTACTGTTTGCCAGTCACTAACGAGTAATCATGAAGATCAACAATTTGCTAGGAACTGCTCACAGCAGGTGCATGCGAGAACTGCTAACGATATGCTGAACTCCCCTGATTATGAAATCCAGGTACTTGGTTGCCATTTTGTAATTTTCGACCAGTATTGTTCACTTGATCAGGAAGTGTCCTGTAACATAATGAGGGTCACTGAGATGTTTTGTAAACTTTTTAGTATGAAATATACTTAGTACCTAGACATGTAACGAGAGGTTTCTGTTGCTTGCATGTATGGCTTTTATTCTATAATTATAAATGAATCTGTATCCATGTTAAGCAGGTTGATGCATATCCTTCAAAATATGCACTCTTGTCCTCGACAGTGTGATTCTTACATGCGTTATATTTCGGTATGCCCATTTCATTATTGTTGTTCCAATTGTATTGCCTCCTAATTTCTGAACGTAATACTCAAGAATTTGGCATAACATAAATAAAATGTTAAAAGCGAGCAAGCAACATTGTAAAAGGACAAAGTAGCTGTCTTACATCTGTAAATATAAGTGTTTGTTGTTTGAACTTTTGTTTAATTGATTTATTCGGCATTCAAGAAGAGAGTTATCTGCTCAAAATGCAAGACAACTACAGCAACAGGAGAGGGAAGAAAGTCAACAAAAGGCTAAGTCTGTTGCAAAACTAGATACTCATTTGTACAAAGTCAGAAGTCAGACGATGCACCTGGTAAATCTGCTGATTCCCATGTATATGGAGGATGGAATGCTTTGATAAACAAGCTTGGTTGTGTTGAGGATATTCCATTTAACATTCGATACATGGATGGGAAGGTCACCCTGCAGTTTACTCTTTGCCAGCTATGACAAATTCTCATCAAGATCAATTGTTTCCTTGGAGCACCTCCCAGCAAGGGCATGTGCTAACTGATGATATCCTTAACTCTTCTCATTATGAAATTGAGGTATGACTCCCTGTTCAAAAAAATTGAGGTATGACTGTCACTTTGTCTGATACCATGTTATTTTCTACTCTTGTGAATTAAATGATATCTTGTACTTCTCCAAGAATCCATGCTTTTCTATGGCATTATCAAGGCCACAAAATTGTTTTTTTATCGTGATGAGACCAATTGATATTGAAATGCCATAGTTAGCATAGCATTCAAACATACAATATGGAGAGATGTTTGTGTTCAGAAATTCTTCTATTCAATAAGTTCGTCAATATCAATGGTAACGTTGATGTCCATCCTCCAAAAGCAGTTTTTCCTGTACAGTGTTACTCCATGTACAGTGTTTATTTTGTATCTTGAAAGTTGTGCATGCATATATAAATAAAAAGAACGAAAAAGTAGGCTAGCAAAGTGAAAGGACCTGAGGTGTCCATTGTCCCTGAATGTTATATTTGTGTTATTGACTTCTGTTTATTTGGTTCATTTAGCATTCAAGATGGAGAGTCTTCTACCAAATATGCAAAACAACTACAGATGGAGAGTGAACACATCGAACATAAGGCAAAATTTATTGCAAAACCAGAAGACTTGAGCACATGTCCATTTGTACATAGTCTGAAATCAAATGATGCACCTGGTGAATCTGTTGATTACCATGTATATGCCGGATGGAATGCATCAAGAAATAGTCATGGTAGTTCTGCTGAGGATATTTCATTTAGCATGCCTGGACATGGATGGAAAGATCACTCTACAGTTCTGGACATGGATGGAAAGATCACTCTACAGTTAACTCTTTGCCAGTTGTAAGGACAGATACTTATCAAGATCAGTTATTTCCTGATCGACACTTCTGAGCAGGTGCAGGGGAGAACTGTTGATGATATGGTTAACTCTCCTGGTTATGACATTGAGGTAGCCAATTGTTGTGTGATAACATGTTATTTTCTTCCTTTGTCAACCAAGTGTTTTCTAATACTCCATTAGGAATAGTTGATTTCATATCATGGTATCATGGTCACCAAAATGTTTTGCAATTGTGAGACTAGTTCACAATGAAATGAAATGACATGCTAATCAATCATAAAATATAAAAAGTTATTTCTGTTGCTTCCAGTAATGCTTCTACTTGATAAATTCATATATGATGTTGAGGTTTGATGCTTGTCGTCTAGAAGTTGAACTTGGTTGGGCTCTTTTCCTATAGTTTTCCACTCATTCATTTTTAGGTGCATCCTTTTCATTACAGATTGCTCCATTTCTGTTGCTGTCAAATTTCTTAGAAGAATACCAAAATAGTGACACTTGCATACATAAACAAAATGTGAAAAGTGGGCAAACAGCACAGACAGGTCTTAGTGATGTGTCATGTCTCCAAGAATCTTGTATTTCTTTGTTTTTGCTTCAATGTTAAAGCGGTCTTGATAATATGTAGTCATGAGGATCCCTTGTGTGTGTGTTTTTTTTTTCTGAACTAGCCAGATTTTTACTGTTTCCCTGTGCGATGTTGGCGATACTTCGCTATCTGATGGGATGTTGGAATGGATGCAGGGGTGCTGTACCATGGGGAGATAGGACAATGCTTCCAGCACCAAATACATTTTGTTCATCATCACTCCTATCTCTCATGAAGGGTGAAGGTTCTGGGTCATTTTTGAACATCAATGACCACCCTTCTTCTCCAGGAAGCTCAAGCACGTCGACAGATGAAAGTGACTTGCTCGACTCACCTGTTGCTCGTGATCGAACTTCACTTGACTCTGTAACTGCGATAAGTTGTCCTCAAAGCACAGAGTTAAGATCAGGAAGCTGGAAATTTGCACATTCTCAAATTTCTTTCTCTGATGTTCTGAAAGTCCCATTAAGGAATATTGCCAGAAAGGTATGCATTCTCTATGGTATTCAGGTTATCAGCTTACTGAACACATATGGAAGTCATGTATAAACCAATAATATATTTTGCCAATGCAGAGGCCTACATCACACAGAAATGGGTTTACCATATGTGCAGATGATTTCCCATTACTTGATTCCAAGAACTTTTCGTCAAATGGTCAACAAGGTGTCTACATGTACCACCAGATTATCTTGCCTAAAGTCTGCTTATAGTTGTTTATGCAGTTACATATCCATCATAATTTTGCCCAACAAATAAACTGTATTCTTGATAAATGTATGTTAGTTTTTTAAGGTGGTGTGGTGTGTGTTGTATCTGGGGTCTTTTCCCCTTTTTTCTTCTAAATATAATGAAGCACAGTTCTCCTGTGTTTTCGAGAAAAAATAAATTTATGTTAGTGGTGCTAAATGCTTTGTCAGTTCCATAAAGTTTATTTGATAAACCTACAACATATGTTCTTTACACTTAGTGCCTTCTCATTAGCAGGCCATTTTTTTCAAGGGCGACCATCTTTTAGCTCTGTTGTTATCGCCGCACGTGATGAACAAAGAAAGATCCTTTAACTGGTATGCACCTTGTTCACTGATTCTCATCCATTATATTATATTTCATAACTTAGATTGTCATATAATTTTTCTTTCATACAATTTTACTTTTCTTACCATATGATGAGATATATTTGTTTTGTCAGGAGGTGATCCTGTTTCTACTGCAAATTTCTCTTGGGAACTAGAACAGGCTCACCTACATGCTACACAAACTCCTGATATATGTATGCCTCCTCCATGTATTGATTACTGGCATCCTCCTGATCACCCTCCCAACAGGAATGGAATTCGTCTTGGAGGAGTGTTATCATATAGTCCATGCAAGCCTGCAGACAAGACTGTCAGCTTCCCTGTTGAATCATTTACTCATGATGGTCAATCTGTTCTGAACCAGGGGGGAGAAGAAAGGCATGGTCCACATGGGGTTTATCACCCAAAAAACAATGATTATTGTTATGCCCATGTGCCTGTTGATACTTTTGTCAAAAGGTTACCTCATCTCATACTTGAAAAGGTCAAAGATAACCATTCAGATGCACTTGAGAAGCAACCTGTCATCAAGAAGGATGGGGCACCGTTAGAGAAAATATATTGTCTACCTCATAACATACTTGGAAAGGTCAAAGGTAACCATTCGGATGCACTTGAAAAGCAACCTGTCATCAAGAAGAATTTGGCGTTGTTAGAGAAAATTAAGTCTAAACATCAAAGCTAGAAATCTTCTTGCCCGTAACATGCCAGAAATATCTTTGTGCAAGGAACCCAAGGTTGAATGCCCCAAAAGCCTCAATGTAAAAGCAGATCATGTAGCAAATGATGTTCCCTTCATCGCTGCCACCAGTTATATCACCTCTGCCGTTGATATAGCTAATTCTGTTTCTTTAAGAAGTAATCATGTATTGGTTGGTACATCAAATATGTCTGCTATTCTTGTAACGGCTGATCTGTCAGAAGGACATGTTACTGAATTCAGTGAATCTAAAAAGATGGGTAACTCTGCTGATAATCATGTATATGGAGTAGCGGATACATCAACAAACCTCTGTGGCAGTTCAGCTACGGACACTGCATCTAATATCTGGGCACGTGGATGGAAGGGATCACTCTACTGTTTACTCTTTGCCAGTCACTACAAAAAATTATCATGAAGATCAACCATTTGCTGGGAACTGCTCACAGCAGGTGCATGCGAGAACTGCTAATGATATGCTGAAGTCTCCCTATGAAATCGAGGTACTTGATTGCCATTTTGCATGATGCAATGTAATTTTCCACCAGTATTTGTAATATTGTGTTGCACTTGATCAGGAATACACTTCTCCTGTAACATAATCAGGGTCACTGAAATGTTTTGTTATTTTGTTAGTACGAGATATACTGAGTTAGTGCCTAGACATGTAAAGAGAGGTTTTTGTTGCTTGCATGCATGGTTTTTACTCTATATAAATCTAAATTCATCTGTATCCATGTTAAGATTGATGCATATCCTTCAAAATATACACTCTTGTCCTATATAGTGTAATTGTTACATGTTCTATTTAGGCATGTTCATTTCCTTATTATTACACCACTTGCATTGCCTTCTAATTTCTGAATGTAATACTCAAGAATTTGGCATAAATAAATAAAACGTTAAAAGTGAGCAAGCAACATTGTTAAAAGTGGCATGTGCTAACTGATGATATTCTTAACTCTCATTGTTATGAAATTGAGGTATGAAGTTGTGACTTTGTCTGATACCATGCTATTTTCTAATATTGTCAATTAAATGATATCATGTACTTGTCTAGCAATACATGCTTTTCTATGACATTATCAAGGCCATAACTGTTTTTTTAATTATGATGACACCAATTGATATTTAAATGCCATAGTTAGCATAGCATTCAAACATACAATATGAAGAGATGTTTGTGTTCAGAAATTGTTCTATTCCATAAGTTCATCAATACCAATGGTATGTCTATACTGTGTTACTCCATATACAGTGTTTATTGAGTATCTTGAAAGTTATGCATTCATATAAATATATAAATGAAAAACTAAAAGTAGGCAAGCAAAGTGAAAGGACCTGAGGTGTCCATTGTCCCTGAATCTTATATTTGTGTTATTGTAACTTCTGTTTATTTGGTTCATTTAGCATTCAAGATGGAGATTCTTCTACAAAATATGCAAAACAACTACAGATGGAGAATGAAAACATAGAACATAAGACAGCATTTATTGCCAAACCAGAAGTCTTGAGCACGCGTCCATTTGTACATAGTCTGTGAATCTGCTGATTACCATGTATATGCCAGAACGAATGCGTCAAGAAACAGGCATGGTAGTTCTGCTGAGGATATTTCATTTAGCATGCCTGAACATGGATGGAAAGATCACTCTACAGCTGACTCTTTGCCAGTTGTAAGGACAGATACTTATCAAGTTCAATCATTTCCTGAGGGCACTTCTTTGCAGGTGCAGGGGAGAGCTGTTGATGATATGGTTAACTCTCCTGGTTATGACATTGAGGTACCCAATTGTCATGTTGTTTGATGCCATGTTATTTTCTTCCTTTGTCACCTAAGTGTTGTCTAATACTTGATTAGGAATAGTTGATTTCATATCATGGTATCATGGTCACCAAACTCTGTTCCAATTATGAGACCAGTTTATTGAAATGAATGTTATAGACTCCTTTTTTGGATGCACCTATAGGTGTCAGCCACACCAGCCAGCAGGCCCAAGCCGTGGCTAGGCTGGACTCCTTAGTAGATTGACTCAGGGAGAGATTAGATTGGTTAAGAGATTAGATTGGAGTTTGTTTAGGAAAGTGCACCTATATTGTAAAGGGCACCTTAGGAGATTGTAATTGTTATCGAAGAAGGAATAAACTCTCCCTGGTTACCGGGGTGGGACTTTTCCTTCGAAGGTGGCGTCAAGTGCTTCAGCCGTGCCCACCTGAGAAGAACCCACCACCGGCGTTCCTTGCTATCCCTTGCGCTCCAACTCCCAGTCCAGCCTTCTCCTCCACTCTCCCCTCTGTTCACCTCACCGCAGGCACTGTAACAATGAAATGCCATGCTAATCAATCATATAATATGAAAAGATATTTCTGTTCCTTCTAGGAATGCTTCTACTTGATATATTCATCTATGATATTAAAATTTAATTTAATGCTTGTCCTGTAGAAGTTGACTTGGTTGGACTCTTTTGCTACAGTTTTCCACACATCCTATTTAGGTGCATGCTTTTCAATTTTTTCATTATATAGGTTGCTCCATTTCCGTTGCTGTCAAATTCTTAAAGGAGTACCAAAAAGAATGATGCTTGTACATAAATAAAATGTGAAAAATGGGCAGACATCACAGACAAGTCTTAGTGAGGTCTCATGTCTCCAAGAATCTTGTATTTATTTTTTATTTTTTTGTTGCTAACTATGTTTATTTGGTTCATCATTCAGCTTTCAAGGAGAGAATTGTCTGCACAACATCCAAAACAACTGCAGGAGGAGAAAGAGGGGAAAACTTCAACAAAAAGGCAAAAGCTAATGCAAAACTAGAAGTGAAGAGATGTTTTGTACAGAATCAGCTGTCGAATGATGTGCCACAAGAAACAAACAAAAATCTATGTAACAAAATGCTGGAAACAGTGGAACTAGTAGTCATGATGCCCCAGTATCAGATACATGTTGTACTGTGTATGCTGAGAATCTTAATGTGCCTCCAAGACCAAATACCATGAAGAATACTGCAGCTGATATCAGCCCCACTGAGAATGTGATGTATGCAGCCAAGAAAACTGACATTAGCATGCTGGAATACATTGCCCAGAAAACTGAAGCAGAGTCACGTGATAGTAGTGCTCCAAAGCATTTGCAGACGGAGGATAGGGGAGGGCAACTTCATAAACAGGAGTATTTCAAGGGTCTCCACTCCAGCATCAGGCACTGCAGATGCTAAAAGAAGTCCTTTGATTCAGAACACCATTCTCCCAGTCAAGAACACTGAAATCAAGATTATGGAACAAATTGACCCAAAAAGTGTGTCACACTCAAATGAAAGCAGGACTCCATGCATTTGCAGATGGAGGAAAAGAGAAGGCAAATTCATACGCATGGAAGAATTTTAAGGGGCTGCACTCCAGCATCTGCCTGCAGGTGTCAACAAAGGGTCTTTGATTCATAATGTCATACCTTCAGCAAAGAATGATTAAAATAGCATGATGGAACACATTACCCAGAGAAGTGCATCAGTCACACGAGAACAGTTCTCCAAAGCGTTTGCAGATGGAGAATAGGCGAAGGCAAGTTCATCCAATAGATAGAGTTCTAAGGGAGAAGTCAAACATATCTGAAAGCACAGAAGATATTACAACTGTTTCTAGGACTCATGTGAATGCACGAAATGCTGAAGCTAAACCTCATGTGGACCTCTCAACACAAAGCAAGAACAGACCTGTGTCACCATGTGTGTTTGGAACTGAGAATACAGAAACCTCTGGTTTGCGCAAAGCTCCTGTATCAGGCATTGTTATCAGCAGTTCTATAATCACCATGCAGGCTGCTTTGGCTAGAGGCTTTACTTTGGGGAGCATAATGCTTGGGGATGCTTCAGTTGCATCTGTGAATCAGGAGAAAACAGTGGCCAAGGAAGTGGATTATGATACAACAAATAGCTGTGCTAGTCAGACAGAGCAATCAGGAAAGAATCAGCATGATGAACAGCACGCCAAGGATCCCCTGACAGTATCATGTGCACAGAGGTTAAGAAGCCAAGCAAGAAAGAATGGCCTGAGGCTGGTGGGGTGAACTGCATGGCATTACCTGCTCCAATCCAGCCATCTGTGAATCAAAGCACTGTTTTGCCAGATGCAGTGCCAGCAAAAACAAGTGACATGGAGAGGCATTCCTATCAGCCTCAATACAAAGAGCTGTACCTGCAAAATCACAGGCAAATGTTTACAGGCAGAGAAGCACACAACATCATCTGATAATTCCTCAAGATCCATATTGGAAACTAAGAGTCATCATAAAGAAATCCTGCATACTTCCGCTGCTACAAAATCTGAGGTTAAAATAGAACGTGAAAACCAGGAGAATGAGAAAAATAAAATTAGCAAGCATCTAGTGAGGAGCAGTGCTGCTTCTGGCCAAGGAAGCACAACTGCTTCAGCTACATTACCATCAGATCTTACTGAGCAAGAAGCCAGCTCTCTAGTATTAAAAATCATGCAGGAGTTATCTGACCAGTTGGAGCAAGTAGAGAAGCAACTCGATTCCACTCATGTGGCTGCTGTGAGCCGCTCAGAACCAACTCAAACGGTTTCGCTACCTGGGTACACCTGGGGAGAACAGCATGCGAGTCACAGTCAAAGGCAATACCACGTAGATGGCCAAGGAAATGTGTGGTTCAGCTACGCTGCAGACCTGTGGTATCACACGGGGGTATCAGCTCTGCCTACCGCTTATGTATGGCCTGGACCTGTCTGTTCCTGAGAACAACACACTGAATGGAAGCAGCGCTCCAGTTTGGACATGGGATGCCACCGAGGGCATATTGACATCAGACATGGGCAACGTCCCAGTTGTGGGTGCTTCAATTACAAGCAGAAGTGGCAGCGAACTGAGTGAGAGCATCTACGGGGTCGGCCAAATGGATATGCACGACATGCAAGTCATAGGAGGCATGCCATATGAACCTGTCACGGCGAACCGTGAGATTCAGTATCACCACGGAGGTCTGGCACACCAGCAGGTCAGCCCGGCATGGTTCCCCCACAGTCAGCAGGATGTGAGTCATCATAGCAGCAGTGGTACTGGCGTGTATTGGCCACAGATGGATGTAGGCGTTGCGATGCAAACTCATGGCCGGACTGGACCAGTAGTAGGCGCTGGGCATCCTGGTTACCAGTTGCGCAATGGTGAGCGTGGGGCATTTGCTGGCGGCATGGACTTAGGGAGCAGCGTACGGGCGAGCATGTGTACTGTACCTGATTGTCTGGATGCGTGTGTGTTTTGAGTACCTCATATGAGTGAAGGTGTTCTGCTTAGTTTGATTCATTGTCTATCAAGTCTTGTTCAATTGAGTTTGCTCGTCCTGGTGTCACGAGCAGATTCGTTGAAGCGATGATGAATGAATAAGTGAATAGCGTTAGGTTTAGTCCTCATGTAATTCATGGCAGCTGACTAATACTCTACTAGTAATCGTTATTTTTCAACTTTTAGTCAGTTGTACATTGATCCCTACAGGCTGATCCAGTGGTGGGTTTATGACAATTGTGTCAGTCACTGCCTGAACAATTTGCGCCCGTCTGGCTCCGTCGGGTCCAGATGGAAATCGGTAACGGCTTGTAAAGGAAAATCAGATACATAATATCACTCACAGCTGTTCATATAGTTGCTCTTAGCTAAATTACCCTAACGAATATGAAACACCCAAGTGTCGACAGAGATTGTTCCAATAGCACTACATAGTTAAAGCACGTTGTGATGTGCCTGGGCGACAGATGTTCAGAACATACATAATATTATAGACAATATTACTGGTCTGGAGCATAGAGGTAGCTAAAGGCACAGAAGCAAGATAACTGGCCACAGGCTGCAGGGTAAGGTGATAGGTGGATGGTCACAGAACACAGGGAAAGCGTCGTTAGTTCCTAAGGCAACGCAGCTGGCCCAACGCCGAGGCAGTTAATAGAAATGCCAGCTTCTGTCCGACTCGTCAGTCCCTCCCCTGATATAAAGAGAGAGTCATGATCAAAATAAGCTAAGAGTAAGATGTATTTTTTAGAGAGAAGGTTTCCCCTGCTTTTATTACAAAGCAAAACAAGTCTTTTTGAAGTGCACAGTAATGGCACCGTTAAGCGCAGCAACTCAAGAAGCTAAAAGGCTAAAAGCCAGGGCTAAGAACCCTAAACGTTACATCGCTCGATGGCCAAATCATTGCTGGTAGTTGCCGAAGAAGGAACAGCCCATTGAGCCCACTGTAACGATGACTCCGTTGAGGTCCATTGTATCTGCAGTAGTTGCTTTGATCGTTCCTCTAGCTGAGTGATCAGGTCCTCCAGCTGCTTCCCAAGCTCCTCCTTGTACATGGGCAACCACCCCCGCATCATCCGCGCGATCCTTGACAGCATCGCATGCCTCGCCACACCAGTCCCTGAAAGCACATTTCATTTCGTAATTTCCAGATTGACCACAGCACAGCTGAAGATATTGGTAACCCTCTGCTTCTTATTGGACAACCAGAATTTAGCAATAGATTCATAACTAGAACCAATGTCAACATTCAACAATTCTGAAACAGTCCTCCATGTACTAACACCATTCAAATAGCAAATGATTGACAGATTCATTATCTGAACAAAAAAGGCAAGTAAGATCATTAACCTCCCTCCTTTTCTGCAAATTATCTCTTGTAAGCACCCTGTTATGGGAAACTAACCAAAGGAACAAATGAACTCTGGGTGGAATTGTTAGCTTCCACACAGCCTGAACAAAAGTGGGGAACGCCCCTCTGCAGTCAATCACTGCATACAAGGATTAGACTGAGAATTGACCATTTGAGGCATAAGACCATAAAATCTGGTCCTCCTCATCATTGAGACTAATCCCTTCCATTAAACTACACAGCTTTAACCACAAGTTCATTTGGGCTTCAGACACATTTCTCCTAAAAGAGAGTCTCAGCTCATGACCATCCCAAATCTGATCCACAGTTTTTCCATGTTGTTCATTGATAACATACAAGGGCCAAAAAATAATTGACAGGCTAGTATTCCGTAGCCACTGATCCTCCCAGAATCTAATCTTTCTACCATTGCCAAGGACCAACTTAATCCCCAAACGTGCAGCCTGAGCAGCCCACAACACTCCTTTCCAAAAAGGAGAAGCAGCCACATCAGGACAGCAAAAGATATTAGGAGCCTTTTTTCTGTATTTATAGTCTACAATTTTAACCCAAATAGCATTTTTATGCAGTTGGTATCTAAAGATCCAAGAGGATAACAAAGAGAGGTTCAAACTTCTCAAATCAGGAATGCCTAAGCTGCTAGCTGCCAGTTAGCTAAATGATACCTGTGTCTTTCTTCAGTGTTATCCAAAAGGAAGTGGCCCATGTGTGTATTCATCATTTTTATAGCCCATTTTGGAAACTTAAGGATGGAGAGAAGATAGATGGAAATGCTTGCCAGACAAGCTTTAAGAAGAACAAGAGTAACAGGTATGTGTACTATATAAAACAGCCGGCCGTTCTGGATACCTTTTACATTTTGCATAATTCCCAAATATGCACTGCCCATGGCCCAAGATATAACAACCAGAGAATGGTATATCATTCAATCATATCCCACTGCCAAGCACATCCTGCATAGCGAAAAACAGCAAGGTATGCAATCAATTTGAGCTAGAATGAAGCGAAGTATATAAGGAAAAAGAACAAGGTATGGAATAATAGATAATGAGGCTGACTAAAATTAAAATCACTGGGAGAAGGTGGAGATCTGCCTAAAAGACCATCGTACAGAGCATCAAGGGTCAATGCACATTATCCAACTTCTCATTTCATTTTAAATTGAAATGGGTGCCTCAAATACTATCAGCAAGCTATACTGCATCCCTAACCAGAATTTGTGGGGTCAAAGCAAACAAACACAAATTCTACATCAGCTCCTTTCATGCGCGAGTACAAAACTAAAAAACAACAAAATGGATGTATGTAAACACATGAACCAAACAAACAGAAGGTGGATAATGGCAGATCATGTAAAATAGGACAGTAGGTAACACCGGTGCCATTCCTACTGCCACCAGTATTTATTTTTAGCATTTTTCCTCGTGTCTATGAGAGCTGACGGCTGACTGTCATATATATTTTTACCATTATTTTTCTCACGGCTATGAGAGCCGATGGCTGATAGGTCTCAGCTGCTATGCCCCACTGGTGGCATTCCTAGAAACACCAGTCACTTTGACGAAATATATCCACGTGTGTTCATATTCTATAGCACAGCACACCTAGTTTAGGCAACATGCAAAATGAAGAAGCCACTACTATCAGACATGAATATCGTGACCAGTCGAAACAGTAACGAATCTGTGGCAAAGCTAAAGGAGGAAGCAAGAAGCAACCTGGGGATGCTTTTGTTAAACGGTGCCGGTCATGAACAGATACACTAACAGGAAATGTATGTACAAAGGGGAAAAAAACGATGCTACCTGATAAACTGACGGTTCGTCCTTGAATTTTTTTAGGCTAGCAGGTGTCATGATCTTCTGGAGTACAGGAAGCAGGATGCTGCGGATATGAGCTAGCTCTTTGTCTGCATATGAGGCCTCACGCTCCATCCGCTCACCAAACCTAGAAATGTGCATCACACTTTTCCCGCCTGTTGCACCTTCAGAGTGTCGGATATAATTATAGATGGCTCTCAAGGTTCTAGGTCCGCGCAAAGGCTGTGTAGAGAGAGCATCACAGACCTGCTTGCACGCTGTTCTGCACTTTAGAAAGGAACTGTGCTTCTGATAATAGAAGTCTCGAAGCTCAAGTATTAGCATGTAGCTTAGGTCCAGTGGGGTCTCTGGTCCATGAGTGATAGCCATGTCCATGCGAATCGTGGCCACAGAAGCTGGTAGGTTAACCAACATAAGTATGATTGCCATGGGTATATGGAGAAGTGATAGGATCATAGGAACACAATGTGATCTGTGGGACTGCGTACCTGGTCTGAAATCCATGCCTACCTGCCCGGTAAGCACTCCCGCTACAAAGCTCAGTAGCGGTTCTGGTTGCCCAATGAGATTATTCATGTAAGGTTTTACAAAGTTGCTGTAGGCGCTGTGTATGGATCAGTAATATCAGGATGGGAAAAGAAACAATAATCTAGTCATAGCATATGTATTACCTTCAACACCGCGAGTGACAATCCATGGTAGATCACATGATCCGTGATCAGGGCACCACACAATTAGGTCTAACTCGAAGTCTTCTCCATCCAGTAGCCGACATGAGAGAACATGTAAGTGAGACTCAGCAGAGATTGTCTCGACAATGAAGTTAGGACCTTCATGTGACACTGTGAAGCAGCCCATGAAATACTGCAGCTGCTGTCTAAGGCTCAGATAAATTTCAACCGAGCTGACGTCACTAAGAATGGTAAATTAGTTAGTGTCACTTATCTGAAAAAGACAGTTTCATATACATCGTTCTTTTTTCTCACCTTGTCCAGAAGGCATTGGTTCGCTAGGAATAGCGCAATCCATATGCTGGAACCGAGCTGTATGCTTACAATCAAACAAAAAGATTCGTAGGGCCAATCATCCTGTCACGGATACAGGAGGTTCTTACCGCGCCATCTGCTCCCTCACCTGCACAGGCGACCAGGAGGCCGAGAGTGAGTCCATCGGAGCTGGGATTGGCAGGAACGACGACGAGCGAGGGACTGGCCGACGATAGCAAAGGGGTCACCTCGCGCGGGCTGCTCCTGGGAGGACCCAAGACCGAGACGGCCTCCGCCTCGAGCTCTCCCAGCTGCCGCCGCTGCCGGTCGTCTGCCGCGGCGACCATGGCGCCGCGGGGACGGGCTTCCCTGCCGCCGCAGAGGCCAAGCGAGGCCGGCCGGAGCGAACGCGGGCGCCAACGACAAGGAAGGGCGCGGCGGTGGCTGTGCGTGTTGCGGGCCGCCGCGCCGGGTCCGTTGCGCCGCCGCGACCGTCCGCCCCAGCAGCGGCTCGGCCCTCGCGCCGCCGTGACCCTCCGGCCGCCGTGTCCGGCGGATCTAGCCGGGACCTAGGTCTCCAAGACCCGTATACCTTTTCTTTTCTTTGACAACGCGGCCCATGTACTTTGGACCAACGGGGAGCTCGACAACGGCCTTAGGCCGGCCAATCACAGGAACGGCACGGCAGCGGCCCGCTGTACCGCAGTACGGAGACGACGAGCCAGCCGAACTCCACGGGGACATCCACATCCACAAACCAAATCAAAAGGCCAGCAGTCAAAACGCCGACGTACACTCTACGGGGTTTCTTGTTTTTTAAGTAGAGCTCAGGGCCAGCGCATCTGTGCGCGGCCGGGCCCCGTGACGGCGTCGCTTGGCCGGCGCAGGCGCACTCGTGCCGCCATGGCCGCGTCCCCGCGGTGGCAGCGCTCGGACGGGGCGCATCCCCACGGCGGCGGTGGCGCGAGAACCAAGGAGGCGGCGAGCTTGACGGCTCGTTGTGCTGGCTGCTAGCTCGCCGTGCCGCTCTCACTCGCCCCGCTCCAGGTCCGCGTCGCCCTCTGCGCCAACAGGCCCGCACCGTCCGCACACGCTCGCAGCGAAATCCCTCGTCCCGATTCAGAACAGAAGACCACGGAGATGACCGGCGTTCCGGCAAAGCCTGAGCATGATTCAGCAAACCGGTGAATAGTGTCCGATCAACTAACCATCTGTTTTATCCTTTCTGACAGAATGAACAATCTGCATTGTTTCTACTACTGAATGCTACAGAGCCTATCAGTTTCTTCGACTCCTTGCTCGCACCGGATTCAGCAAACCTGTGAATAGTGTCCGATCAACTAACTATCTGTTTTATCCTTTCTGACAGAATGGACAATCTGCACTGTTTCTACTACCGAATGCTACAGGGCCTATCAGTTTCTTCGGCTCCTTCATCGCACTGGGTGCAGTGAATAGTGTCCGATCAACTAACTATCTGGGTGCACCTGGAACTCCTCTACAGCAGGATGGTGGTGGTCGTGGTCCGGACAGAAATCAGAGCAGAAGGCGCGCCTGCAACTCGTGCAGAACCTGTCTAGCAGATGCGTCCTGCTGGAATCGCGGGTCACCATTCTCTGAATTATCTCCCTGCTCTGTCCGTGATGGACAACAGCAATCTGCAGGCAATCCAAGAATTAGGTGCGGAGCAATATTGCTCAAGACAGAGAGCAGATACTATTGTGTGACAAACAATTAATGACAGACAAACGAAGAACAGGTACTACTCTGAATAAAAAAAACGCGGCACTGCATTCTGGGACTGAATCAAGAAATTGCTGAAGACAGAGAACAAATACTATTGTCTGACACACAAACGAAGAACAGGAACTCTGAATCAAGAACTGCGTTCTGGGAGAGGCCTTGCCTCAAAAAGACTAGAAATTTTGCTCTCTTCCATCACATCAAATATTATATCATATGCATGAAGCATTAAATATTGGTTAAATAAATAACTAATTATACAGATTAGTTATAAATTACGAGACAAATCTTTTTATCCTAGTTAAACTATAATTAAATAATATTTATCAAAGACAATAAAATGCTACGGTACTTTTCTAGCCTTCCACCGGAAATTTCTACGTCTAAACGAGTCCTCAATCAAGAACTGCAGACACGGCAGAACTGCAGAGCAATCACATCAAGAAGTGCAGAGCAATAGTTACCTTGCACGTGGCACAGCAATGTTGATTGTTAGCCTTGGATCGGGTCGTCACAGGCAGTGCAGTGCCCCCTCTGAAAACCACGATTCCACTGTGGTTGCTCCCGTCCAAGCATGACGTAGTTAGTCCCGCCGTGGGGTACCCGCTGGATCTGGTTCCAATTGAAACGCTGCCCTCTGTTCCTCACGTCCTGTGCTGTGACCGCCGGAAACCTGCCCTCGAGAAGAACAACCTGCGCAAGAAAGCATCAGGCCAATGCAGAGAACCGGTTTCCAAGAAAGAAACACCATTACAAGAAAGACTTCGCGTACTACTATTCATCAGCCCAATGGAGACAATCGGTTTCCAAGAAAGAAACAGATAGACTCGTTTTGCAAGAAAGACTTCGCGTACTATTCGTCAGCCAATGCAGGCAGAGAGAATCGTATTGCAAGAAAGAGAGAATCGTGTTGCAAGAACGACTTCGCGTAAACATCATCGCAGAGCAGCAGAGCGAATCGTATTGCCTGAAAGAGAATCGTATTGCAAGAACAACTTCGCGTAAACATCATCGATTCATCGCAGAGCGGAGAGAATCGTGCTGCAAGAAAGAGAGAATCCAATTGCAAGAAAGACTTCACGTACATCGATAGTCCGCGCGGGTCCACCCACGATCCCGTGCTGAGAAGCGGCATGCTCCGGGCAGCAGGTGCGGCAGACGGCGTCCAGGCAGACGCTGCAAAACGTGCTCGCCATGCACGGAAGACAGAAGTCGACGTCCAGCAGCGCGTGCAGATACTCGTACTCCATGGTTCAAGAACGACGCAAGGAAGACGACGAATGTAACCGTTCAGCCAAGTCGGTTGGCCGCCTCTTCTAATTGTTTTTTTAATAATATTCGTGAAGCAACAGTATAGTTAAATTAAATCGGTGAACTCAGCATTTTTTAATAATATTCATGAATCAATAAAGCTTGCTGAAAGTTCAAAAAAAAAATCGGTGAACTCAGCACTGTGTACCTCGTCTTTAAGTTTTTTTTGTTTTAGCCCTTTTTTAAATTATTTCTTAAAATAACACCATCTAACTTTTATCTTTTATTTCCATAACTAACCCGTTAAGCCACACCAATCTCCAAGGCGTGCCAAATTGCATTGTCCCGCCGCTTCGCCTAACACAGCTAAATTGCCATGTCCGCCAAGCGCTGGCCCTCTGACATGGCAGTTGTTGTCATGCCAACGACTTAGGCATGCCTTTGGTCGTGTCATCGACTCGGGTATGGCACGCTGGCACCTAATGGGCCTCTCCCAATCTTTCTCCCTTCCTCTTCTTCCTTCTTGTTCGCTCAACCCATTGCAAGCCATCACCGCGCTACTCGTCTCTGCTTGATCCTGCCCCAGCCGATGGCCGTCTGCGCCTACGTCTTGGGTGGGGGTCACTCCCAAGTTTCTCCGCAGCTCCCTCTGTTAGTCCCGTGTACTTGACCCCTCACGTCGGCAATATCTATGTCACAGTGGCTGAGTTAGGGTGACACCCCATAGGCAAGGTAGTCCCTATCTCAATGGTGATTTCAAGAAAATCTTTGGTAGTTAAGGTTTGTAGGAAAATTCTATTTAGTTAGGTGTTAGTATTTAGTTAGATTAGTTAGTTTTTGGTATAGTTTTGTTAGTATAGATAGTATAGATAGACTATTTCATATTTGGGGCTTTTTTTTTTTTGTTAAACACTCATTTTCAAAACAGCTTCATGGGTGAAGTTGTTTTTTCTACCCTTTCACAAAAACATGAGTTGTAATGAAGTTGGAAAAGTAGCTTATTCAAGCTCTCTTTCTCATTTCTCTCTCTCATCCATGCATGCTGAAGCTTTTTTTACAGCAAACAAATTTCATTTTCAACAACAAATTGCTATTAATATGCTTACATTGTTGATGGCCAGAGATTGAAGCATAGCCGTTATGGGACATTGAGGTACATGGATGCAACTCCAACTAGAGTGTTGTGAATGTTGAGATGCCTGATGAGCTAGATTATGAGCAATGAGATTTAGCTCTCTGTTGTACTCCTTGAACTCTTGATTATCTGTCAAAAAATTAATATGTTGAAGGTCTTAGCTAGGCAATACTAGCAGCAATGGCTAGGCCTACTTCCTCGGCCATGATGATCGAGCTGGCATTTGATAGAGTCGCCTTGACCTGGAGCTTTAGAGGAGGTTGAACCTTCATATTAACAATGAAGATTCCAATTCCAGCAGGTCGGGGCATGGAGGAGACAGAGTTGAGCACGATGGATGCATCAGAATAACATATTGTGCCTTGTGGTAGAACAAGATTGAGCACTGTGAGCCTATGCATCAAGTTTGGATTTTGTACTTGTTCCTGAAAAGAGCCTAAAGGCGCGTCATGGGAATGAGGCTGCAGTGTTGCTAGATGTTGGCTCTCCTAATCCAAAGAAATGGCACCGGCACAAAAACTGTTTATACCTTGTATCATTGTGGAAGGTGGTGTGTGACGCATGTTGTGCCCTTGCTGGTTGTGGTCTTGTTGACTTGGCTGTTGTGTGGACAAGCTAATGACTTCATGGCTACCATGCATCTTGGTTGATTGCTTGGTCGTGATTAGGCTGCTCCAGGAATGAGGTCTGATTGTGAGAGGCCATGTGTGTAGCCGCTACATGATGGACCTAGGCATTCGTTCATTGCTTCCTATTAAAATGGCAGTCATTCCTAACTTTCCATATATACTAGAAGGTGAATAAGATCTTTTGTAAAATGGGCCAGATGTAGAACTGGGAATGAAATATTGAAGCAATGACTAAACACCATTGGTTTCCGCAGGGAGGTTTGTGGTGGGCATGGGAGGATTGAAAGATAGCCATACCTCTCGTGGAAGATTGCAATGAAAGAAAAGATGGGAGTCATCTTCCCCTGCACCACAGGTATCGCAGTGGTTATCTATGTGAGTAGAGTACCTTGATGCACGGTCTGATATAGTTTGAAGACTTGATATAGTTTGCTCAAAGGCTTTTGTAGATGGGTTATAGTACATTTGTTTCATGAGGAAGTGTTTGAAAAGAAGATGGGATGTTTGAGAATGTGGATGATTAATTGGAAATGTTGAGATGCCCCCTAGCTTCTACCTTTTTTGCAGGTTAAGGAGAAGTTCTACACAGTGATTTCACTTTGAAGCGGAGGTTTGATAGTGAAAAGAGTTGGGCACACTACGTCTTCATACCCTTGCACAACAAGGCTCATTGCCTCATTGGTCACACCACAAAAGAGTACTCGAAGGGTCAAACGTGACCATACCTGAGTTGGTCACGGGGAATGGATGTGGATGGAGAATGTGCCGAAGAATGTTACATAAGATGGATGCAAAAAAAACTACAGCATACTAACGTTTTCTTTCCAGCTAGAACAATCTGCTCAGATTCAGACGACGACCTTTGTTTTGCATTGTGTCGGTGTTTTGACCCGCAGGGGGTTAACACCAATGAGTAATATTCGTAATTGCGTGCTCCCTTAATCCGGTGGGTGATGCAAGAAGGACACGGTGATTTATCCTGATTCGGGCAAAGAAGGCCCTACGTCCAGCAGGGGGAGGATAATTCGTGTTATCTTGCACCGAAGTGCTAGTACAGGGGAAAATACAAGCAGGTGTGAGGAGCGCGAGGTGAAGCTTGGGCATTTGGACGCCTAACTCCTGACCTTACACAGGCTCACGGTGTTGTTCTATGGTCTAAAGCCTTAGTGTTTCTATGCTCTAGATCCTCCTCTTCCTTTTCTAACGTCCCGGTGCCTCCTTTTATAGATGAAGGAGGGGCACAGGGGTACATGTATTTCGAGTTCGTATGGCTGATGACGTATGACGTTGAGGCCGATCACGTCGGTGCCACTGTAGTGATGTACGTCGGTATGGGAGGCCTTGCAGCCGTCGCGTCGGGAGTTGTTGAAGTTCTGCTCGACGGTTCGTTCGATGAAGTCGAGGGGCAGCGGTCGAGGGTCTTGGCTGGAGTCGAGGGGGTCGTGCCGAGGGGGTCAAGCCTCACCGGATAATGCCGAATCGCGGGAAACGTACTGATTCATATGTCTCGAGGGGGTGCTGGACATGGCACAGTGCTCATTGGTGCAACAGCGAAGTACGATCCGCAGGATTCTGGGGCATGGGCGGTAAAAGCCAGATTTGACCGCCACGCCTGCAACTGTTATCGTAACTGTGGCCATGCGATTAGGCGGGGGTAGGTAGATCGCATTGAATGCACCCGGATCTGTACGAGAGAGTCGGTAAACCGAGGGGTGCACTCTCCTCGAGGGCCGCCCATTCGCCCGAACGAAGTTCCTTCTTCGAGGGCAGGCTCGTTCGGTGGGCGAAGTTCCGTCCTCGAGGGGTCGCCCGAATCATACCCTCGAGTGTACAGTCCCGGTCCATTTGGTGGCCCCTCGAGCAGGCTTTGGCTTTGGGCCATTGTTGTCCGTTCGTGGGTCAGCTCAATATGTCTTAGCCTGCGGGCCTTCGTACGTTAGCGCGGGAGGTCACCGAAGGGTTCGAGTTGCTGATTTTGCGGGGTTTAGTTCGGTAAACCAGGGGTTTGGGGTACCCATTTCCTGGGTATCGACAGTAGCCCCCGAGCCCCTGCGTGAGTGACGACACTCGGGCAGGGGGTCAGGAATTGGAAATGGGAAGTGATTCGGATTTTTTCGTGGGGGGCGCGCGAACGACCCCCGCGGGGGTAGCCCCTGAGGCCTCGTAGGAGTCGAAGGACTCCCGTGAGGGCTTTATTTGTCTTTGGTTGAAGGGTGCTTGTCCAGTCGAGTACAGGCCTGAACTGGAGTCGCAGCGCTTTACTGAGGGGAGCCCCCGGGGGATTTTTGACCCTCTTTCATCGAGGGGTGCCGGGTTCAGTCGAGCTCCCGAGCCTCGTGCGGCTGGGGCGTTGCCGGCCTCGGCATTCATCTCACGAGCCCTTTTGATCGGACGTGAGGCGAGAAGCATCGGACTACCCCCGATAGGGCGAGCCGCGAAGTTCTCAGTGAGCTGGTAACGGGAAAATCCAAGCGAGAGCCCGTTCCTCATTCGATAGAGGTCGGCAGGAGGCCCAGAGGTGGTCTCATTAAAGCAAAACGCAATGGTCCTAATGATACCGATTCCATTCAATTGGTCTCAGCGGCTCGATGCCTCCCTTCGGGGGGATTCCATAAAGTCCGTAGCGTTTCGCCTTGGATGCGTCCAAAGGGGTCTCGAGAGTTCATTCTCGAGCAAGGCCTCGTGTTGGCTCCCCCTTGGTCACCCCTGACTCGGGTGCTCGAGGGCGACTGTCGAACCCTGATCGTGGGGCCAGCCTTCGCTCCCTCGAGGCTTAGGGCCGGAGCCCGATTTCTTTGGTGCTCAAGGGCGGCCATTGAGCCCTCACTCGAGGACCGGCCTTCGCTCCCACGAGGCTTTGAGGTGGGGCCAGAGCCCGTTCTTTTTTGGTGCTCAAGAGCGGCCGTTGAGCCCTCACTCGAGGACCGGCCTTTGCTCCCTCGAGGCTTTGAGGTGGGGCCAGAGCCCGTTCTTTTTTGGTGCTCAAGAGCGGCCGTTGAGCCCTCACTCGAGGATCGGCCTTCGCTCCCTCGAGGCTTTGAGGTGGGGCCAGAGCCGGCTCTTTTTTGGTGCTCAAGGGCAGCCATTGAGCCCTCACTCGAGGGCCGGCCTTCGCTCCCTCGAGACTTCGAGGTGGGGCCAGAGCCCGTTTTACCTTGCGTAGGAATATCCGTTAGCGAGTAACGGCTCTCTTTCCTTATCGTTGGACATGCCTTTTGAGGAGTATAGCGTACAGTGATTTTGTTTCGTTTTGAGCATTTTTGTGCTAGGAAGGAATTCCGAATTCAAGGTTCCTGTTGGATCACCAACAATTTGACATTATTTGATTTCAGTGGCAGTTACAAGGGAACAAATCCATTCATCCCTAGTTCATGCAGGGCTGTGCCAAGCTGGCTCTCCCTTTGTAGAAAAGGAAAAAGTTGGTCTGAGGGTCCAGCCTGTGGATAAGGCTGTGACGAGTACGTACTGGGGCGTTTTCCTCGATAGGGGGTTGTTTTATGTATTGCTGATAATGCCAGGAGTGGTTATTTTTTTGAAACAAAATTGTTAAAGTGTATCTATTAAATTAAACACTACATGTTTTATAACTAGTACAACTCCGGCCCACTCGCAGAGCAGAACTAATGGACCAACATCGGCCCAAAAGGAGAACAACCCAATCGTCTAAGTGTATCAACCTTGACAGCATCCCTCACCAAGTTAGTCTCTTCATTCTGGGCCTTCCACCTCGACTATGGGAATTAGTGTAACCTTAATTCCCAGGCGACATGGACACTGCAATTGATCTAGCACGCCGACTTGAGGCAGCAGCCATATCATATATACCACCACCTCCTATCATAATCACAAGGGATCCACAAGACCAAAGGCTGATCAAAGAGGAGCAAAACAGCAACACTATACACTCAACAATTCAGATTCTAGCTGGTTACACCACTTTATGTGATCTCAAGGAAAGAAAGGACAAATCAGGCACATCAACAGCATCATCAATGTCCACCCCACCATCTACACCAAAGCAATTCTCATCAGACCTCACAGAAGCCCTCCTCAAACTACGCATGGCTAATGGGAATGTACAAACACTCCAGGTAATCTATGACACAATACAGGTTGCAGCAAACCCATGGTCCATTAAAGAGGGAGTAATCTACTACAACGATCGTCTTTACATCCCAGCAACCT
>CM041633.1:6488842-6535189 GCA_023333625.1 Bothriochloa decipiens
GATTGCAATGAAAGAAAAGATGGGAGTCATCTTCCCCTGCGCCACAGGTATCGCAGTTGTTGACACTATTTTTTGACACGTGTCAATATAGGCCGAAAACTGTGCCGATCGGCAAGGGAGTGGTTGTGCTTTTAAAGCTTACTTTGCTTTGAAGTATGGCTAACAGATGGTTGCCGATGAAGGTTAATATGATCTTGCCGATGAGAGCAGAAGGCTGTTGCCGATGAAGAGAGAGGCATGGTTGCCGATGGAAAACAAAGCTGAAGAACGTGGAAAGCAGAGCTGAATCATTATCGATGGGTTTTGCCAATGGAATCTACAGAGATGAGGAGCGTGCCGATAGAGGTTTCATCGTAAGCAATGGATAAGAAAACTGGCAATATTTATGCCAATATTTTAATAAGTTTACCTTTGAGTCCGACCTTGGTACGAGTCATTATTTTTTATTCCTTAGAGATAAGACTTGTTTAGGTAATACTTTGTCGTGTCTGTTTAGGACTCATAGTACCAGGGTATAAATATGTACCAAGAGGCAATGTAGAAAGGGTCAATCAATCAAATACAACAAATCTATTACTTTTATCTACTTTTCAAGCAATCTACTTTTCGACGACTTCGTCACCAGTACCTTTTCCTTTTCAACGAGTTCTTTCAAGAATCGACGAGCTGCATCAACTTGATCTCCGGCGACCTTGCAGGTTCCGCGTCTATCGAGCACGATTCAGGCTTTGACGTCTGGGCGTATCGCTGTCGTCTCGTCTGATCTGTTCAACAGTTATCGAATACCTTCTGAGCTTTGACGTCCGGGCGTATCGCTGTTGTCTCGTTCGGGTTTTATTCAAATTTATCATCCTTGTCGATTAACAGGTCAAATCGACTGGCACGCCTTGATATCGAACTTGGGTATTAGCCCGGTGTGTTTGCAGATCCAACGCCTTTTTGCATCAACAGCAGTGGTTATCTATGTGAGTAGAGTACCTTGATGCACGGTCTGATGTAGTTTGAAGACTTGATATAGTTTGCTCAAAGGCTTTTGTAGATGGGTTATAATACATTTGTTTCATGAGGAAGTGTTTGAAAAGAAGATGGGATGTTTGAGAATGTGGATGGTGAATTGGAAATGTTGAGATGCCCCCTAGCTTCTACCTTTTTTGCAGGTTAAGGAGAATTTCTACACGGTGATTTCACTTTGAAGCGGAGGTTTGATAGTGAAAAGAGTTGGGCACACTACGTCTTCATACCCTTGCACAACAAGGCTCATTGCCTCATTGGTCACACCACAAAAGAGTACTCGAAGGGTCAAACGTGACCATACCTGAGTTGGTCGCGGGGAATGGATGTGGATGGAGAATGTGCTGAAGAATGTTACATAACATGGATGCAAAAAAAACCTACAGCATACTACGTTTTCTTTCCAGCTAGAACAATCTGCTCAGATTCAGATGATGACCTTTGTTTTGCATTGTGAGGCGTGAGTGACTATGGTCCATGGGCCATGGCAATGGGAGCCGCATGGTGCCAGCACTGGTGCTCCTTGCCATCTTCGCGGCGCCTCAGCTGCCCTGTTTGGCACCCCGGTGTGCCTCGCCGTGACGTCGCCGTACGTGCAGCCGACGCAGCGGCGCCGATCGAGGCACGAGGGAGGCGGTGTCGTCCCGACAACGCCGGCGGCCAGACGCCGCAGCAGGTCCGCGTTATTGCTCTCTGTACAAGGTCGCCATGCCTCCATCTTGTTGTTCACAAACACAAAGATCTGCTTCTGTTATACATGGCGGCCCCGGTCTTTGTATTCCGGAGCCAAACCTGACCTGTTTCTGAATTCTGAATACCAAGCTCGTTAGCACCAGAATCCTGCAGCATACAGCAATTTCGTTTCATTTTTAGCGTTTTTGTGCTAAGAAGGAATTTCGAATTCAAGGTTCCTGTTGGATCACCAACAATTTGTCATTGTTTGATTTCAGTGGCAGTTACAAGGGAAACAAATCCATTCATCCCTAGTTCATGCAGGGCTGTGCCAAGCTGGCTCCCCCTTTGTAGAAAAGAAAAAAGTTGATTCGAGGGTCCAGCCTGTGGATAAGGCTGTGACGAGTACGTTCTGGGGCGTTTTCCCCGATAGGGGGTTGTTTTATGTATTGTTGATAATAATGGCAGGAGTGATCATTTTTTTGAAACAAAATTGTTAAAGTGTATCTATTAAATTAGACACTACATGTTTTATAAGAAGTACAACAACGGCCCACTCGCAAAGCAGAACTAATGGACCAACATCGGCCCAAAAGGAGAACAGCCCAACCAACTAAGGACGGATCCCCGCCAAAACCCTGAAAGTGAACGGGAGTGTGCGCTAGGCGCCGCCGACGCCACCATCCCGGCCCCACTGTTTGTTGCGTCTGCAAGACTATCACATCACCGAGATGAATTAGAAAAATAAGGTTAATAAAATAGGAATTAAGGATCCACAGGATCCCTTGATTGCTTAGAGGTCAAGTCTAATTCGGACTATAAATATTTAGAAATTGTAATCAGTCAAAGGCAATAAAGAAAAAGGGTTATCCCTTATATTTCTATCTCCCTCCTCCCTCCTGTGCGTTGCCACCCCCTCCTTGTCGCTCGGTCGCGCCGCCGTAGCACCACCGCCACCGATCAACGTCGCCCCCTCCACGAGCCATGCCAGGGCTACCACGTGCCCCCTGTGCATGGCTTGTTATAGCTGGTATCGGACGACTAGATCGATCAACGCCATGGAGAATGAACCTGTCAACGTCGCTGAGATGCTGCAATCCTTCATCACCACCGTCAACGAGAAAATTGAGGGGATGCATAAGGATTTCATCACCATCAACGCTCGCTTCAAGAAGATCAAGGATAGGACAGTTCAATCCGCCGTCATCACAGATGCACAAACGAGATTGAATAATGAAGCACCTATCAATGAAGTCACCACAGAAACCCAAGGGATCATGATCGCAGCCGACACATCTTGAGAGTAATATAAAGGAACCTACCTCCTTTGATTCGTTATTGATCATCAAAAAGGTCTCCAACAATCTTCTACCAACTATGGATTCTGCACCACACATCAAGTTGCCGCAGGAACAGACGCCCACAGCCCCACCACTCCAAGAACTGCCCTCATGGCCATCAACACGGACAAAGATGATCTCACGCATATCCACACCAACATATGATGGTAAATCAGATCCTCGACCCTGGATAGCCAGATTGTCCATCTTCTTCAGCTTAGATCATATGACACCACAAGATCAGGTACTCTATGCTGCTTTTCACCTTACTGGCATGGCACAACTTTGGTTCCTCAATTTTCCGAAGGAGCAACCTGCACATTGGAAGGATTTCCAGGAAGCCTTACTCAAAGAATTCGACCACCTCATGCACCAACATCAGAATGAGTAAGCACCACCAATATTTTAGGGAACACTGGAGGAATATATCACCGATTATTGGGACTACATCACCCATATCAACCTTGACAGCATCTCTCACCAAGTTAGTCTCTTCATTCTAGGCCTTCCACCTCGACTACGGGAATTAGTGTAACCTCAATTCCTAGGTGACATGGACACTGCAATTGATCTAGCACACCGACTTGAGACAACAACCATATCATATATACCACCACCTCCTATCATAATCACAAGGGATCCACAAGACCAAAGGCAGATCAAAGAGGAGCAGAACAGCAATACTATACACTCAACAATTCAGATTCCAGCTAGTTACACCACTTTATGTGATCTCAAGGAAAGAAAGGAGAAATCAGGCACATCAACAGCATCATCAAAGTCCACCCCACTGTCTACACCAAAGTAATTCTCAATAGACCTCACAGAAGCCCTCCTCAAACTACGCATGGCTAATGGGAATGAACAAACACTCTAGGTAATCTATGACACCATCACAATACAGGTTGCAGCAAACCCATGGTCCATTAAAGAGGGAGTAATCTACTACAACGATCGTCTTTACATCCCAGCAACCTCCCCACTACTCCAGGAAATAATGGAAGCAATCGATATGACAACACCTCACATTGTTGCAATTGGTTTTCATTCAGACTCTCCCACATCTCCAGTGCCTACTTTTCCACCAAGTATCCTCTTTCTGGAAAGGTGGCCAACAAAATCATTACCGGTGGCCACAGTAATTTTCTTTGATGAACATGAACAGCAGTTCATCAACATCAAGAATGTTCACATGCCAATTCACAGGGGAAGCAGCCATCCGCTAACATCACCAACTTATGCAGCTAAGGGAGCCACAATGTTTGGAACAATACTCCATCCCCACACAGATCTGAGCTTTCAAACACCAAATACAGTATGTAGACACTTCAAAGGATCAATACATGCAGGTCAAACTCTTTCCTTACCCAGGCCACCCACTTCAATGAAAATGGTTCACTTCACCGGGTTGCTCACAAAAGTTTACGTGGTAGATGCCATTCAGAACTCCCCAGAACGTGACAACACCAAAGCCTATGACTACATCATCTCAGGCTATTTTAGCTCCTTCCACTACTCGTTTATCTTTACCGGCCAAAGCAATGGAGACAAGAGTGACAACCATGCCATAGGACACGTCATTATTCAGCTAATGGAGATTCCCTGGGGCAATAGGCATCCTACATCAAACACTTCATCATGGCACCTATTTCAGCACGTGGACGCGTTGAGTGAAAAAGGGGGAGGCGCTATAACAAGTACAACTCCGGCCCACTCGCAAAGCAGAACTAATGGACCAACATCGGCCCAAAAGGAGAATAGCCCAATCAACTAAGGATGGATCCCCGCCAAAACCCTGGAAGAGAAGGGGGGCCGCCAGGCGCCGCCGCCGCCACCATTCCGACCCCATCGTTGTCGCTTCTGCAAGACCGCCACGTCACCGAGATGAGTTAGGAAAGTAAGGTTAATATAATAGGAATTAAGGATCCGCAGGATCCCTTGATTATAGGTCAAGTCCAATTGGGACTATAAATATTTAGGAATTGTAATTAGTCAAAGGCAATAAAGAAAAGGGGTTGTCCCTTATCTTTCTCTCTCCCTCCTCCCTCCTGTGCGCCGCCGCCCCCCCCCCCTGCTGCTTGGCCGCGCAATCGCAATGCCACCGCCGCCGATCAACGCTGCCCCCTCCTCTCCACGAGCCACGCCAAGGCTGCCACATGCCCCCCTGTGCACGGCTTGTTATATGTTCTGGATTATATATTGTAATAAAATTTTTCATCACGCTTCATATGGTCCTGATGGCTGAAATTAAAGACCAAGACACATCAAGAGAGGGAGAGAAAGAAGATATACATTGCTGGTTCTCTGGATGGATAGATTAAGATTTAATAGATATTCCCTCTGCACTGAAAGAACTATTTCATAACAAGTTTCAAATAGATTAGTATAGTTGGCAAATGACTATACGATCTTTAATTAGTTTGAGTCTCACCTTTAACATGCACGGTAATCATAGTTTGGGTTACATGTTAGATAGGAGTATCGGAGGTGATTGGAGATAGGAGGCCACGAGGAGATGCAACATTTAGTATGATGGAAATCTGAGGAGTATTAAATGGCCTATTGGACTTGTCATACTCCAAGAATCAACTCATTTATGGACAAATTTGCTCCCAAAAAATTTATGGACAAATTATTTCTTCAAAAAATAATTTCTTTTAGAAACAAACGAGAGTAGTGTTCATTGCTTGAAACAAACTTGACCTTGAGGCACCTGAGAAATAGTTTCCTCTAGTTTTCTTTTCTTTTTTTCCTTTTTCTAGCATGTGTGTCACACGTAGGGCCGCTGCCCTTAGCAGAATAATAAGTGGGCCAGTAAGGGCCCAAGCAAGGGGTAGGGCGCCCCCTCCGCCGCCGCTATGGTTGTTATCTAGTTTCTATATCGAGTCATCTTTTAAGTCATTTAGGGGTCAAAGTCTCATTGTTTTCTTTTTTTTTTTTGACGCGCCTCCTAAATTGCTTGACCGTGTCGTGTGACTCGTCTCTGAGATGGTTTGTCTTTAGATCCGCCCATCTCCTCGGTGCCCAGCGTAATGCCGCCCGTGCGTCGTGCCCGCCACGCAGATCCCACCGAAAGTCCCTACCTTGACGGTTGGCTGTTGTACCGCCACCGCCCCGTCGAAGGACACGTACGGGGAGAATCCGGCGACGTCAACGGTGGCGCGCCTCCATCTCCAACCACTCTGCCCGACGATGTGCTCTTTGGGACCTTCTCCCGTGTCTCAGGCTTCACTGACGCCGCGCGCTGTGCCGCGACGTGTCGGCGCTGGGGACGCGTAGTGGCCACACGCGCTGCCGCCATCTGTCGTGCCTGCCACCGCCACCGCCCGGTGGATTCCTTCCCCCACCTCATCATTGGCGCCTTCCTCCAGCACGAAGTCAGCCGTCGCTGCGCGCGTGGGCCAGGAGCGGTGTAGCGGCGCTTCATCCCGACAGCATTCGCCTCGCGGCTCCTAGGGTCGTTCGTTCATCCCAACGGCATTCCCCTCGTGGCTCCTGGGGTCGTTCACTGTCGTTGGGCTCCAGGGTGAAGGAGGTGCCTCGTTCGACGACGCCCGCCCTGACGCGTCCCGCAACAGACGCGTCGTCCTCCAGCTCCGGCGCCAGGAGCGCGGCGACAGCCTCTCCCTTTGCGTGTGGAACCCCATGACAGGGGACGTGGCCATGGTCCCAACCCTCTCCGGCAAGGAATTCCCCGAGGACGCCTACGCATGCACGATACTCACGGGCGACGACGACCTTGACGTGCTGCTCTGCTCTCCGGGTGTCTTTCACCTAGTCCTTGTCTATGGTCATCGAGGCTTCACAGCACTACGGTCCTTCTCGTCGGACACCGACAGTTGGGGTCTGGAATGCAAGAAGCCCGGTGCCAAGATCAACGGCCCCGTGCTAGGTCAGCTAGGCCTGGCCGTCGTGCTCCACGGCGTGGCCTATTGGCCCATGCATCGTGCCGTGTTCGGCGTGCAGCTCAGCGGCACGGCAGCGATGGCGGCGGCGGGTACCATGGACGTGTACCCGGTGCCATACAAAAACTGCAGGTCAACGAACATTAAGCTGGACGAGCACGTGCTGGGCATGTCGGTTGATGGGAGATTGAATATTGTGAACATAGGGATTAAGGGAGCCCTAGGAGTGCCCATAGTTTCCTTCTCGACCTCACTGCTTGAGGACGCCGTCGGCTACAAGAGCACCACCATCACATCCGTTGATCAACGCGACGAGCTGGACATCAACATCCCCTTACCCTAGATCAAAGTGACGACGACAACCCCCATCAAGCCGTGGTGGTTCAGCGAGAAGAATGGCACCCTCATCTTCACCTTTGAGGAGACGAGTAGTACAAGCGTCATCTTCGCGTTGAACGTTGCCACGAGATCACTGGAGAAGCTGGCCGATGGCGTTAGCAATAGTCATTCGTCCAGTAGAAGACTGAATGGTTATGAGATGGATCGTGCGGCACTTCTTGCCTCGGTGTCACTACACATGCCGACGCGATCTCTCTCCATTATTGTCAAAATAAGCTTTAAAGATGTTATTATTTCTTTGTCCGTGGGCTTTTGTATGCTAAACCTATCAGAATTTTTATAATTATTCTGTGACATTGCATGAGGTTATCTATCAATATACTTTCCTTTAGGAAAGATATAAAAAGTTGGTCCAGGGTCTAGCCTCCGGACAAGGCCGTGACGCGCACTCGAGTGAAAGTGAATGGCCAGTCACCCGATTTTTCTGGCGTCCGATCTAGCCTGGTGACGGGGCGCACATGTCCTTCCTCTCTCCTCTCTGGCGGCAGCAGTTTCGGTGGCGCTGGCTTCGACGGAGGTAGCCGTCCTTCCCCTCCTCTTCTTCCTCCTTCTCATCCAACTCCGGCGAGCTCACCCCCTTTTTCCCCAAACTCCGATAGGATATAGATTGTATGGTCGGCCGGGGCGAGTAAGGGAAGCCAGGCGGTGGCCCGAGGATGCAAGCGGGTGGCTTAGTGAGCCCTACCGGCGGGGGATGATGGCCGGGCCAGGCCTACGACGGCGGAGTCTCGCCGGAGATGGAGAAGACAATGGCCATGGGGGGAAGGAAAGAGGGCAGAAACCGCTAGGTCTAGGGTTTGCTAGAGTTTAGGCAACCTCTAGACAACGTGGCAGGGTGGCGGACAACGACTAGGGCTGAGAGGTGGAAGATGAACAGTATCTGGTGGACAATGATTGACCACGGGTGACCGGTCACTTGGGTGTTAAGTAGACATACCCGTGTTTTATGTATTGTTCATAGTAACTGCAACAGTCGATATTTTTACGAAACGCAAATGGTCAAAGTCTATCTATTAAATTGAACACTAGATATTTTTCATCATTGTAAAAGAAATTTAGTTTTTTTGGTAGCCATGAGAACTAATTAATTGGTCAAAGGTAATTGCACTATCCTGTTGTGTGACTTTTTTTTGAGCAGAATAAAACCCTTTATTGAGTTTCATAAGAAGTACAAACGCCATCAGGCGGAGATACAAGCCAAACATGTCACCCAAGTTTGGTATAAAGACAACTTCTAGCTAGATTATGGGCATCCATGTTGGATTGTCTCCCCTCGTGGACAAAATCAACAAGCCTAAAGTCATTTGATCTAGCTCTAATCTCCCGGACAACATGACCATAAGAGCCCATGCTTCCTTTCTTGATGCTTCTGATAACCTCAACATCATCACACGCCAGTCTAAAATCTTGTAAAACCAAATCACTGGCCAGTGTTAGGCCTTCTTTGCATGATATTGCTTCCACCATGTCGGGTTCCATATGACCCTCTAATACCACAGCTGAGGCCCCCAAAAACTGCCCAGCTGTATCCCGAGCAACTGCCGCTGCAGCAATGAATCCTGAATTTTTGGACAAGGCTGCATCAACATTGATCTTCATCAGTCCCATTGGTGGTGGGATCCACCTAGCTGGACTTCTCTGAGCTTTAGACCGCATTGTCTCTTGTGGCTTTGCATACTAAAGATCGGTAATAAAATTGGTAACAAACTGATGAGTCGAGAGCGGGCTTTGGTAAATGTTTTCATGCATAGCTTTCCTCCTCGCATACCAGATTGCCCATAGAGTAACAACCACCCTAATGATGTCCTCATATCGCAGTGACTTCATCACTGTGGCCAGCCAGCCCTTTGCATCTTGTTCCTCAATTTGAAAAAGATGTTTAGTGATCTCTTCTCTCTCAGGAGCCCATACACGACATGCCATTGTCAGACACAGTTTTTTACAATAGTCTAGCGAGTTTGCATGCAAATCCTGATCCATTATGGATATTGGATAGGAGTCAAAAGACTCAGATTGGATCCAAAAGTCCAGCGATTGTGTTGAATAAATAGAAGAGTCGAGCACACGTTCCCTAGCCAGTTGGCACACTGTTGATCCGTCCATCTCTCCGGTGCTTGGCGAGTCGGCGTGATACCGCCCATACGCGGAGCCCGCCACGCAGATCCCACCGGAAGTCCGTACCCCGACGGTTGGCTGTCATGCCGCCGGCGGCGGCTCCCCGTCGAAGGAAACGTAGGCGAAAATTCCGACGTCGGTGGCAGCGCGCCTCCATCTCCCACCAGTATGCCCGATGACGTGCTCTCTGCGATCTTCTCCTAGGTCTCAGGCTTCAACAACGCTGTGCGCTGTGCTGCGACGTGCCAGCACTGGGGCCGCGTAGTGGCCACAAGCACCGCCCCCATCTGCCGTGCGCTGCCACCACCACCGCCCGGTGGATTTGTTCCCCACCTCGTGATCAGCGCCTTCCTCCAGCACCAGGAGAACGATGACGTCAACCGCCGCTGCGCCCATGGGGGAGGAGCAGCACTGCTGTGCTTCGTCCCGATGTCATTCACCTCATGGCTCCTGGGCCCGTTCACCGGCCTCCTGGACGAAGGGGGCGCCTCGTTCGACAATGCCCGCCCTGTCGCCTCCTGCAACGGCCGTGTCGTCCTCCAGCTCCGGCGCTAGGAGCGCGGCGATGGCCTCTCCCTTCACGTGTGGAACCCCATGACAGGGGACATGGCCACGGTCCCAACCCTCTCCGGCAAGGAATTCCCCGGGGACGCCTACGCATGCGCGATACTCACGGGCGACGATGACCTCGATGTGACGCTCTGCTCTCCGGGATCATTCCGCCTACTCCTTATCTACGATCGCCGAGGTTTCACAGCACTTCGGTCCTTCTCCTCGGACACCGCAGCTAGGGTCCGGAATGCAAGAAGCCCGGTGCCAAGATCAGCGGCCACGTGCTGCGTCAGCTAGGCCCGGCCATCGTGCTCCACGGAGTGGCCTATTGGCCCATGCATCGTGCCGTGTTCGACGTGCGGCTCAGTGGCACAGCAGCGATGGCGGCGGCGGGTACCATGGACGTGTACCCGGTGCCATACAGAAACTGTAGGTCAACGAACATTAAGCTGGACGAGCAGTGCTGGGCGTGTCGGCGGATGGGAGATTGAATATTGTGAACATAGGGATTAAGGGAGCCCTAGGAGTGCCCGTAGTTTCCTTCTCGACCTCAATGCTTGAGGACACCATCGGCTACAAGAGCACCACCATCACCTCCGTTAATCAATGCGACGAGCTAGACATCAACATCCCCTTACCCTAGATCAAAGTGACGATGAGCATCAAGCCGTGGTGGTTCGGAGAGAAGAGTGGCATGCTCATCTTCACCGTGGAGGAGGAGACGAGCAGCACAAGCACCGTCTTCGCGTTTAACGTTGTGACGAGATCACTGGAGAAGCTGGCCGGTGGCATTAGCAATCATACGTGCTGCAGGAGACTGTATGGTTATGAGATGGATCGTGCGGCGCTTTTTGCCTCGATAGCTCCTCACTAGCATACGCCCGCGTGATCTCTCTCCATTATTGTCAAAATAATCCTTAAAAATGTTGCTATTTATTTCTCTATAAACTTTTCTTTACGCTAAATCCGTCAGATTTTTTTATATGTTTAGTTGAACCGTTGCTCTAATGATATCCATGTTGTGTCAATAAAATATGTTACTTGCTTCGTTTCTAAATTATATGATGTTTTCAGTTTTCTAAATTTATATAGATAGATTATTGTTTTTTAAACATGATACATTATTGTTTTTACTACTCTCTCCGTTTCAAATTGTACACACCTTTTGCTACGCATATAGATAGATAAGATGTCTAGATGCATAGCAAAATGGATGAACCAAAAAAGTTAAAGTGCCTTGTGAATTTGACATACATCCATTTACATGTTTCACACATTTGACAAGTGTCCATCAACATTTTCTATGTATTGATAGATTTTCATATTGGTACATTAGTATGATAAAAGGTATCATGCATGTCTAGAATAGTCATTACTACTATTAATTCTCAAGAGGAGCAAGCTACAACCGCAATGTTCACACTTGGTGACTCTTGCATTGAAAACTACAAGGGGCAGGGGTGTCATGGTAACAGCCTGCCAAAGTTAGGTTAGCATGGTGGTGGCAGGCAGTGGTAGATGGAGGGGAGCCACTGGAGACGAAGGAGGAGGGAAACATCATATATGAGCTTAAAAATAAGACACTCGTAGAGGGGGAGTGCTCTTTGGCTCAACAAAGTCCCTCAACGACGCCAAAGGTGGAGTAGAAGTGAGAGCTTTAGAGATCCAGGAGGGAGATCGAGCAACAGGTGATGATGATAGCGCCTACGTACAAGTGGGAAGCAACGAGTGACGTTGAAGGAGACGTGGGGTTTTTGGATGAGAGAGCTGAGCCGTTAGATCATCAAATCAATGGTAAAAAATCGATTGTTGTTGGGACTCATAACACATGAGTGCTTGCTAGACTTGCCTTCCACCTAGACTACAAAATCGCTCAAAGTCCAGTTGCATGTCCAAGGCTCTAGACTGCCATTAGTTGGCTTTTCTCCACCCACCAAAATAATGTTTTCATGCATTCACATGTGTCAATTTGCATGTTTCACGTATTAACAAGTGTCAATCAACATTTTCTATGTACTAATAACAAGTGTCCATGTTTCTATGCATATCTAATTAGTATTCATGCACATAATGAACATGTATCTCTAATATGTACATGACCCTAGGGCCCTGGTGGATTAGAACTAATTGTTTGCCCTAGCCAAATTTTAGTCCTCTTCAAAATGGATGAAAAATGAAGGCAAAAATATAGGATTCAAATTACATTTAATTGGGTTCCTGTAGCAGTGACCGTAGTTCACCTTCCTGATTATGCTAATACATATATGACCAACCAAAGGTGCAGTGTTAGATTGTGTTGTGTGCATTTTGCAATATGTCTCTTGTATTGTGAATGTGCTACATTTGAGTGTGCCAAGATGATTGATCGCAGTGGAGAAGGTCCAGTGCAAAATCCATCCATGATGGACCAGGAGTGGTGAAGGGCGGATGAGAAGGCTTCAAGGGCCCAGAGTCAAAGGACGGACCATGTGCGACTTATAGTATGTACATAAAGAGCAAGAGTACATGAATGATGGAGACAACATCCGCCAACTTAAGGAGGAGGTGGATGGCATTGTGGCAGTTTGCGGAGGCCAAACATGCGTCTACATGGGTCATGAAGATGGCGTCAGTCATATCAAGAAGGAAGGCAAGGCCACCAAGCTTGGCAGAGGTTAGACACACATTGACAACGGTGAGTCATGCTTGGCAAGGGCATGCATGAGGGTTTGTTGGTTTTTTCTCAAAATTGGGGATGGGAAGTTTGGTGGTTTGGACCACAAAACCATCACAGTAAGGTTTGTTGGTTTGGGCCTCAAACCATCAGCGGGGGGATTTACTAGTTTGGGCCCCCAAAATCGAGGATTGATAGTTCGGTGGACACGTGGTGGAATCTTGAAGCTTGCGATAAGGTAAAGAAGGGTCAATAAAGTACTAGGTCCATTGGGTTGTTGAAGAAAACCATGGATGGATTAATCCCTTGTGGTATTTTCCCTAAGTTACTTCATGCAATGGCAACTTGAGAAATAGCCTGCATATATATATATATATATATATGGGATATGGCTAGTGGTGGAGACCAAGCATTGGGGGATTAGGTTCTCATTTGTGAGGTTGAGAGCTTTGCTTAGATGATCTTGGGAGAGAAGAGTGGAGAGGCTCTTTGTTTTGAGACTTTTGCAATCTAAGCTATGACATCTACTATGAGTGGCTTGGAATCTGACATGGTGAAGTAATCAAGATATCAAATTCATGCTTCACTTCTCCTCTCCCAAATCTGAAATTTGCCCCTTTTTAGTGATTTTGGTTGTCAGTTTTGGGTAGTTTTTTATGAGCTAATTTGGCTAGGTTGTAGGCTTGATTTGGAGTATTTTGATACTCTTCGAATTTGTTCAAACCATGGATTAAATCCTAGCTCTCATATAATAAGTTTCCATTCTAAAAACTCTTCTTCACTATGTAATAAAACTCAAATAGCTGACAGCACAGCCTAGTCACACTAGTTGGACCCGCGTCTATAATATAAGTTTGCAGTGCAGCGACCTGCTGTCCAAGTGTAGTCCAGTCTGCCTGTCACTGAGCCAGTCCAAGTGTAGTCCAATCTACCTATCACTGAGTGCGGTCATGATCGGGAAACATCGATCAAGAAGCACGACGACCTCAATAAATAATCATCAAAGCAAGTGCAGAGATTGGTTTTTACGACCCTTAAGAACAGATAGTCAGTAGGGAAGAAAGCATTATCGTAAGTGCAGACAAGGGTAGATAGATTTTCAAGAAAAGACTATTAATGGCATACATACATCAATGGTATGCTAGGGGCCACCGACGATGCCTCGTAGACGGTGTGGTGACATATCGAGCAGAAAGTTCTCCATGCTTATGGAATATCGAAGTCTGTCGTGAGAAGCTCCTCGAGTAATTCATGTGACCAGACAAAAAGCCTCTTCGAGAGGGTTCAGGCGAGGAAGAAATCAGAGAGCTAATGCGATTATCTCAGACAGTTCCTTTACTAAAATTGAACCCCTTATATTAGTCTCCAAAATGTAACCGCTATAATTGAGTTGGTTGGCGTCATCTAATTATTTTTTAATAATAATTTTAACAACCCGATAATTATATTAAAATATGAACTGAGAAGTAGCAAGGTCTCTCCCATTTATACACTTGAAAACATATAAGTATGAAATAAAAATAGACACATGCAATGCACAAATGAGTATAGTCATTTGAACACTGAGGCAATAGTGCACTCCTTATTCATCAGTACCAAATCTATCGATCAGCCCCAACTGTAATATGAAGGTGCTATGTGAGTGTTGTTCTTACTGAATAGCGATGTGGATCCGCACAAGCAATGCCGCCACTCGGCAGCCCAAGCATAGTGTCCTAGCAGGTGTCGCAATTTCGGGTTGATCAGTATCCAATGTAATAACATAGCTTTTAGTACACTAGGGGGTCATATCTTTTAGTGCACTAGGGTGTCTGAGCTTCCTTGTACATCTCTTTTGACCATCTAGGGCGCCATTAAGGCGTGTTGTTGTATCAAAATTTTTCTCTATATTAATACATAGATGCACAAACATTTTATTTCTGTGATGAAGAAAAAAGGGATCTGCCCCAACACTTCATGTTAAAAGATCTATGTTTTCTAATTAGGTAGAAACACACCTTATTTGAGAAAGCACATCCATGGATGAATCAACGGGTATGGCATAGACTATAGATTTGGAACCTTCAACCCTTGATGCATCGAGTTGGACACCCGATTTCCTCACCATGGTCATCAATAATGAGGTCAACATGCGAAAGGGCCTCTAGCCTAGTGGTTAAAGTATCTGAGTAGCATCCAGCAGACCTTGGTTTGACTCCTCGTGGGAGCGAATTTAAACATGTCTACATAAATTAAAAATAAAGGCTCGGGTTCCCTTGCTAACTTCGGTCAAAAATAATGAGGTCAACGACCCAGAGTTAATGTGCCCATAACAGTGCCCATTAGCACACATCTCCTTGCAGATAATGAAAAGAAACTACTAATACCATGGTTGTTGAAATTTACCCCCTCCCCCGTGTCATCTGGACCAGCGGAGGGGTGCAACTTAGCCTCTACCGCAGAAACCACTCACCATACCAAGTCTTCAGCCGCCGCTGCCACTCTTAATCTAGCGTTGGCGGTGTGCCACAGTGACGCACAACAACTTTCGTCCCCACTCTCCCCTCTCCTCCCCTCTTTCTCCTAATGAGTTCTGAATTTCAGTCAAGAAGGATGTCCGATGGCGAGCAAGGTGACAGACTGGCGATGAACTGGATCCATGTTCTCTGGGTCCAAATTTGACAACCCCGCCCCAAACCTGATGCTAGCGATGCACCGTCAGGTAGGTCCCACTCAAAGACGCGACGAGGTGGGTGACCGGAGGCCATTCTTGGTGCAAATGTTGCGGGGTCAAAACCGTGACAAGCATTGATGTTCGTTAGATTTCACTGAGTGTGATGCCTCCGGTGGCTTGGGTGGACTAAAAAACATGGAAGAACTCAAAGATCACGCAAGGGACACAGAGGTTTATCCTGGTTCGGGCTATTAGGACCATATGTCAAGCAGTTTGACTATCTTTGTATTCAGGAGCACCCAAATGGGGGTATAACAGCGTACATTAGGGAGTGATTTGTCAAACGACCATTTGATGCTTATCCTTGGCTCGTCATCGGTGAGGTCTTCTCCAGAGAGTAGAAAGACGATGGAATGGTTACCCTTGTACCAAGTGTTTTGAACCCTCCATTACCACAGCTTGCCAAAACCTATAATAAATCTATTCAGGTGTTTATATAAAAAATGACCCCTGCAAAGTCGACCTTGTCATGGCCATCATCAAACTCATTGTAGGTAGTATCAAGCTCTTGCTCGAACAACAAGGATGATTTCTTTAGTAGATTTAAGTAGAACAACCTACAAAATTATTTCCTCTGTTCCAATTGTAAGTCATTTTGTTTTTTTCTAAATACAACGATGCAGCTTGGAGCCCTACTACGGCGGCCTAACTTACTTTATTATTTTGGTACTAAGACACCTTAAGTGGTGCGTCAAGTTAATTTTCACGAGCTATTTAAAGAAAAAAATCCTAGAAAAGTAGTCACAACCTGAAAACTGTACACTTGAGATATGCTATATAAGCACAAGAGATATGCTATATAAGCACACTTGAACTTATTAGGTCGACGAATCCCCTAGCTTTATTCTTGATCTCTTATCCAAATGTCCAATGATGTAACAATCATGAATGAATAAAGCCTGTCATTTGGGTTTAAGAAAAATAAAGGTTCCAACACAGAGCCTCCATATTGGTACATTTGTACGATAAATGATATCATGCATGTCTAGAATAGGCGTTACTAATATTAATTCTCGTGGGGAGCAAGCTACAACCAAAGTGTTCACACTTGGTACTCTTGCATTGAAATTAAACTACTAGCTTGATCGCTCCATTAGACATATTTTTGGAGAAATGCTATACTACACTTTGAGTGACTCAATCTCAATCATACTCGTATTTTCCACCAATAAAACGAACACCACATACCTTGTTTAGTCTCTTCCTTGTGTGATCTTCATCATTTGCGGTGAGGCCTTTAGTGAGTTAGGGTTCATATGTCCCCGACAAGCTTAGAAGGAAAAGAATCAGTTGGTAGCAGCAGATCAGAGATCTCTTAGCTCATTGATTGGCGAACTGTGTTATACACATCCAGCCACCACACTTGGACATTATTCATGTATAAGTGGTGTTTTCTGAAAAGAACCTCGTATGTTTATTTTTCAAATATATATACTAGCAAATATGCCCGTGCGTTGCAACGGGACAAAAGAACTATTAAAATTCATTTGAAATGATAACATGAATGATAACTTAAGTTTTATGTTTTTATGATTTATTTTATGATGATTATCATATTTATAATATACGTTAATGCTCACAATAAATAACAATGACATATTAAACTTGCATCGAATTAACATACTTTGGTATATTTTTCCTTTTCCTTGCAAAGAGTATAGTTATTTAGATATAAATAAATATATTATAACTTTATAGCTTTTTTCATACTGCTCATGGATATCGACCTTTGTAGCTTTTTTACGCATCGTCATACCAACTTCCGTAACTGTATTAGGATTGTTCTGTCCACCGATGATTATGACAGTATTTTTTTTCACATAGTAGCTCTTGTCATGAACCACATACTGTCGAACATTCCGGTTTATAAAATAATTAGTTGTACAATTGACTAATCCATATTTAAATACCAATAAATTATTTAAATACAATTGACATAGATGTTATAAATCTTTCTCGTCAAAATTTTAATAAAAAAGTCAAGAATTATATACTGTCACTTTTCGGTTTATGAAATAATTTGTTGTGCCGTTAACTAATCCATATTTGATTTTTAAACAAAACTAAATTGGTGGTGTAAATCTTTCTCCTTAAAATTTAATGCAGAAATAAACATAATAATTATTAAAAAGTAGGGATTATGAACCGAGCCTTGTCTTGGTAGGAATTAGACAACGGAAAGTCCGTAAAGACTTGGGGAGACAATGATCAAGAGGACATCCTGTACATATTCAAACCATATAAACACAACCTATATAAAGATGATTAACACACCTGTAGACAAAAAACACAACCTAATTATATTCACAACATATATGGATGGATCATATTTTTATGAAACTAATAAAATTGGTTTGACATTTTTCTGATTTTTCTATGATTTTTGGTAAATTTTATAATATTTTAATATTTTGCATCCGAAACCCGGCCTATTTCAAAAATTATTAAATTCCTTCCACCTTTTTCCTCTTTCTTGTATTGTTTTCATTTGAAACCTTATATTATTTTTTATTTTATTCCCAATCTAATCTCTTTAGCACTACCGTACTGGAGTTGGAGTCGGAGAGGTGACGGGGTGGAGCGGCTGGAGGGGCAGACAAAATTTTTTTAAATCAGAGAGCGGACAGATTATTAGGTGAAAATTTTGGCGTTTTATTATTACTAGCAAATATGTCCGTGCGTTGCAACCGGAATTATAACTTGTGTCATTTGTTCTAGTATACTTTAGAATCATATAGCGTACGTTGGTTGGACATATGCTATCTAGCTCGCATGAATATAAATCATGAGTATAGACGGCTATGTCTATGGCTAGCGGCGTCACATGTTCATTTTATAGTGTGCGGTGGCAGCAGCTGCCCTCAACAGTGGCGCTAAGGCCAGTGGCGGCTTCCGTTCATTTGGCCTTATGTGCCTCGCTACAGCCATCATGGCCTTCCACGTACAGTCCAACGCGGACGAGGTCCTCGCAGTGTCAGCTAGCCAAGCTCGCCGCCTCCCCTGGACAAGTGGACCTGGTTAGCAATGCAGACTGCGGAAGCCGGGGCGCGGAGTCTTGATCTGATTTCCACTTGGATCAATTCGTGCTAGCCAAGCTCGCCGCCTTGTCTGCATAAGCGGACCTTGATGGCGGCGCTGAGGCACGTCGCGGGCACTTTGGCGACCTGGAGGCTTGATTTGATTTTCAAATCGATCGATTTGTGTATGGGTGGATTGGTTTGATTTTATAGGTTATTTGTGTTTCCGGAGCTATTTTCATTTGAGCTTGGATTTGGATGGGAGACTATCCATAATGATAAGTGTCAAAGTTGAACGATAACAATACAAGTAATTCTCATTCATGTCAAGTTTTTTTTTTACTATTTTTTTCATCTTTGCTGTTACGTACTATTCTTGTTGGATTTGGATTTATCTTTTACCCGATCTTCACCGTCCGAATAGAAGCTAGGATGTCATAATTAAATAGTCCTAATTCTAGACGGTCTCTGAACGCAAACGGGAGGAGAGGCAAAAATTAAATATAATCCTAATTCTATACAGACTGGACGTAGAGGAGAGGAACCTACCGTTACCGATCCAAACACGGAGGTGAAAGAAAATTGGGTGTAGAAATTTTTGCTTTTTATAGATAGGTATAGATTATGGTTTTCTAACCATAAACATATAGGATACGGAGAGGTGAAAGAAAAAAAAAGGTAAAAAATTTTACCTCTTTATAGATAGGTATAGATACAGATGAAGTTCAAGGCAAGAATCAAAATTGTAATTTCAGGAATCAGGATGCGTGTCGTGTTGGAAGACCTAGGACTGTGGGGGGTTGTGTGTTGATCATCTGTGTGCATGGCTGCATGCAGCCTTGATTGTCGTTTTGTGACGACTGGTGTCGCATGCTGGCATGCGATTTTGTCCTATATATGTGACCTGCCACTGCCACTCTAATCGCCCGCCAGGCGCCAGAGAGCGGTGCTGCCTGCGCAATGCATGACTCTCTCTGGAGCCGTCGCCATGAACCTATCACAATGTGTAGCCGAGCATCTCTATCTTCGCCTTCTCATCCATATTTTCCCCGACGGTTTCGCATACCAGATGACAGAACATGTTACACGTGACGCTGGAGTGAGCGATTAGCATAATCCTCCTCCCTGTGATCCTGTGCCACCATTATCTCTGAGCTTTTGTTGAACACTGACCACCACAGCTAGCCCACTAATGGCACCAGCTCGTAGCCAGAACTCGACGGCCATCACACTGGGCGAAATGAGGCGCCGCCACCTGCCGCCAGCCATGTTCCTCGTCGTGCTCTTGCTGGTGTCCATTTCGCTCTGCCGCCACCTGCTTCTCCCTCGAGGCCCGTCCCAATCCCCCTACACCGAAGACGACGCGCTCCTACGCCGGCTAGCAGCGATCGACGTCGGCGGGGACCAGATCGTTGCCGACGCCGCCGCGATGTTGGCCAACGCCTCGATATCCACCTCCCCAGCAATGACAACCACCACCACCGCCTCCTCTACCTCCGCGTCAGCAACGGCATCGACTTCAGCCCGCGGCAGAGGACCATTCTCCGCCTCCGCGTCCCCAGCGACACGCTCCCGAACGACGGCGCCCTCCTCGCCGGCTTCCGCGCCTCCCTCCGCTCTTTCCTCCACGGGCAGCAGCACCGCCGCCGGGGCTCCAACAACATCGCAGGCGTCATGCGCGACCTCGCCAGCCACCTCGGCCTGCGCCGGCGCCAGCGCTTCCGCACCTGCGCCGTGGTCGGGAACAGCGGCATCCTGCTGGGCGCCGGCCGCGGCCCTCAGATCAACACGCACGACTTCGTCATCAGCCTCAACAACGCCCCGGTCGCGGGCTTCGCGCGCGACGTCGGCACCAAAACCTCTCTCATCCTGGCGCACTCCTTCGTGCTCCACCGCTGCGCCGCGCCGTCGGCGGCCACCACACCGGGCTGCGCGTGCCACCCCAACGGCCGCGCGGCGCCGCTGGCGATGTACGTCAGCAGGCCCGAGCACCTGCTGTACGTGCTGGCCTGCAACGCCAGGGCCACGCCGGCGGCGCCGTTCCGGCTGGTGCTCACCGACGCGCGCCTCGACGCGCTGTGCGCGCGCGTCGCCAAGTACTACTCGCTACGGCGGTTCGTGGCGGCGGGCACGGGGGAGCCGGCGTCGAGCGGGTGGACGCGGCGGCGCGACGGGAAGGACCCACACTTCCACTACTCGTCGGGGCTGCAGGCCGTGGTGACCGTGCTCGGGGTGTGCGACCGGGTGTCCATGTTCGGGTTCGGGAAGGCGGCCGGGGTGAAGCACCATTACCACACTAACCGGAGCAAGGAGACGGAGGTGCATGGCTACGAGGCCGAGTACCAGTTCTACGACGACCTCGAGGAGCGGCCGGAGGCCGTGCCGTTCCTCGGCGAGGCGCCGGGCTTCGTGTTGCCGCCGGTGAAGCTCTACTGGTGACGTACGTTTCGGCAAAGGGACGGAGGCGTCACGTTCGGCATGCATGCAGTTTGGCATATGCGACTTGGACACGGGGGTGTGTTCCCTGGTGCAATTAATAATCTCCAGAGTACTCCGTGTATGACAAATCTTGATTCTGCAGGGGAGCAAGCTATAACTGAAATGTTCACACTTGCGGACTTGCGTTCAAAAATTAAAACTGCACTATAGCCCGATGGCTCCCTTAGACATATAATGCTATACTACACCTCGAGTGATTCAATTACCATCAACGCTCGGTTTTTTTCACCAATCAGTGAAACCACATACCTGGTAATTTAAGCTCTTCCTTGCGTGTCATCTTCCTCGTTTCCAGAGAGGCCTTCGGCGAGTTAGGGTTTATCTATCCCAGATAGGCTTAGGAGGAAAGGACTGTGGAGCAGCAAACCAGTGGTGCGTGGTGGATGCGGGCGTAGCATGGGTGAGGCGGCGGAGGAACTGCGGGTCGGCACGGTGGGGGGAGGCAGTTGGAAGGGACAAGGGCAGGGGTCTTATGGTGATAGCCTAGGTAAGTTGGGTTAGCGTGCGGCAATGGACGTCAGCGGATCTAGTGGGGGCGCTAGAGACGGAGGCGAAAGGTAGGGCTAGGGCGTGGACACCATAAACGAGCATCGACGGATCCTATATATGGTGGGAAGTGTTCTTTGGCTCACTGGAGTCCCTCAACGACGCCAATTCGCCAAATGTGGAGGGAAGGGGTGAGCTTTGTTGAGCCAAGAGGGAGTTCAAGCAACGAGTGATGACAATGGCTAGGAATGGGAAGCAACGAGCAGAGGAAGAAGGAGACGTGTGGTTTTGAAATGAGAGAGTTGAGCCGTTGGATCACGCAAATCAATGGCCAAAACAAATGAGTGTTTGTGGGCCCCATAAAACATGAGCACTCGCTGACTTGCCTTCTAGACTTCCAAGTAGACTAAAAATCGTTCAAAGTGACTCCAATTGTTGACACCGTTTTTTGACACGTGTCAATATAGGCCGAAAACTCTGCCGATCGGCAAGGGAGTGGTTATTCTCCAGCATTGCTTCTGAGTTGCCGATGGATGATTGCCGATAAAGGACATGTTGATCTCGTACATTGCCGATGAAGCCAGAGGGCTGTTGCCGAGGGAGAGAGAGGCATGGTTGCCGATAGAAAGCAGAGCTGAAGAACGTGGAAAGCAGATCTGAGTCATTATCGATGGGTTTTGCCGATGGAATCCATAGAGATGAGGAGCGTGCCGATAGAGGTTTCATCGTAAAGCAATGGATAAGGAAACTGGCAATATTTATACCAATATTGTAATAGTTTACTTTTAAGTCTGACCTTGGTACGAGTCGTTATTTTTGATTCCTTAGAGATAAGACTTGTTTAGGTAATACTTTGTCGTGTCTGTTTAGGACTCATAGTACCAAGGTATAAATATATACCGAGAGATAATATAAAAAGATATACACAATCAAATACAACAAATCTATTACTTTTATCTACTTTTCAAGCAATCTACTTTTCGACGACTTCATCACCAGTACCTTTTCCTTTTCAACGAGTTCTTTCAAGAATCGGCGGGCTGCATCAACTTGATCTCCGGCGACCTTGCAGGTTCCGTGTCTACCGAGCACGATTCAGGCTTTGACGTCCGGGCGTATCGCTGTCGTCTCGTCTGATCTGTTCAACAGTTATCGAACATCATCTGAGCTTTAACGTCCGAGCGTATCGCTGTCGTCTCGTTCGGATCTTATTCAAATTTATCATCCTTGTCGATTAACAGGTCAAATCGACTGGCACGCCTTGATATCGAACCAGGGTATTAGCCTGGTGTGTTTGCAGATCCAACGCCTTTTTGCATCAACACATCTTTTGGCACGCCCGGTGGGACCAAATCAACAGATTTATCATGAAGAATCCTACTGATATCACTCCAGAAAACATCATTGAGATATCAGAATCAGATCTCAAGGAGGATCAGAGGCAGGCCATGGAGAAGGCTATGAAGGATTACAGGCAACTTTACCTGAATCCTACAGCAAGAATAGGAGCGGAGAAGTGGTACAGAAGCAAGACCCGCCGTTGCCTCGGCAGGTTACTTTTGACTCCAATCCTGGTAAATTACAATCAATGGTTAACTCTGCATTAAGTCATGCATTGATTAATCACTCTAGCGTACTGTCCAATACTGTTTATAATGCTGTTATTCAATCGTTAAAAGAAGGACAAGTACAAGTACCAGCTTATGTTGGCCCAGTATATCATCAGCTTGGGATGTTATCTTCTACAGCTCCATCGGCTACTACAGCCGTTGTGGCTCCAGGGGTTTCTGCTCCTCATACAGATCTGCCTGCTGCTGAATCTCCACCGTCGATGTCAAGTTCAGCAAAGAATACTCAATTAAGCACAGATCTATCGGTATCGGCAAAGTCAGGTCCTTCAGTTCAAAATCGACGAGTACCTGCCGATCGGTGGGGATATGGGATGTCTCTAGATCTACCTGCTTTTAACTCTGGATTAAATCAGACGCATGATACAGCGGGTAAAACCCCCATAACGTCAGCCACTCCGGTTCGGCTGATGGCTCAAGTGACGCACTATACTACAACGCCACCTACCGCACAATTGCCATCAGGAAGACTCCACATGTCGCTTTATCAGGCATCATACACAAATCCATCGGCAAACCCTCTGCCGATGCAACAAGGGTTCTCAACTGCAAACCAACCGGTGGCATCAATGGTTCCTCTAGCTGGAATTCCTGCAAATCAAGGGAATTATGCTGTCTATCATCCAAGGATGCAAGAGCAACAGGTGGATACAGTCTATCAACCATCGGTGAGTCATGTGCCGATGAGGCCTAATCCAAGTGGGACGGGTCCATTGCTAGCTCAACAGCACTTTGCTCAGCCTGAGTATCAAATGGCAGGGGTTCAACAGCAATATATGCAAGCAGATATTCAGAATCCTACATCGGCACCATGGCCGATGAACCCTGTACAGCAAATTAGTGGACCAGCAATAATAAATGTGCCGATTGCTCTAGCTCATTTGTCACAAGGATACATCAAAGCCTATCAGCCAGCACCTCCAGCAGAAGTTCAGCCTGTGCCTCGGCAAGATCAAGATGCATACTGGACTGATGAAATTGCAGAAGAGTTGAAAAAGATTAGGTACTGCAAAGGGCACATTGCTACCTCGCATAGTACCAATGATTGCAAGGTGTTTGGGCAATAGTCGCAGTCGGCTATCGAATCCGGGAAGATCACATTTGATAATTCAAGGTCTCAGAAGCTGATGAAAATTGATCAACATTCGTTCCCTACAAACATGGTGGAGGCTAAAGGCAAAACCAAATTATTAACGTCGGAGGCTGCTAGAAGAAATGCATCGGTAGACCCTAAAAATCAAATAACTATTGATGACGTGAAGGGAAAGGAATCTGCCGATGGCGCTAAAGGGAGAGGAATTGTTAATAAAGGTAGTAGCTTCAGAAGACCACTAGGGCCTCCATATGGTGTTCGATATCGGCAACAACGTGAGGATCAGTATCGGCAGCAACAGGAAGAGTTACGTCGGCATAAAGATCACTGGAATTGCCTGTTTTTCGTTCATTGTTGCGAAAAAGGAATTAAATTGCCCACTACCGATACCTGCCCTGAATGTAATGGTTATTATTTAAATGATCGGGCAGAGAGACAACATCACTCTAGTGATCGAGGGGTATGCATCAATAAGCCGATCAAAGAAAAGGTGTCAGCACTTGATCGGCTAGGGGGCAGAGTTAGTGTGCATAGCAAGCTTGGCGGGCATATTGATTATTTTCCAAGGAGTCAGGCAGAGCTTGAAGAGATGGCTAATGAAAGGGTTCCTGATAAAGGGATATTTTGCAGGTATCCAAACATAGGCTTCCATGAGCAGAACACAAAGCGTTATCAGCCTGTTTGGAAAACAAAGCTTCCCCAATGGTGCCCTGAAGGATTAACGAAAACTCAAAAAAGAAGGGTACAGCGTATGCGTCAAGAGGATTTACAGTGCCCGAAAGAAAGCATTCCAAAGGTAACAACTCAAGTATGGCAACCAAAATGCAAGGGTGGAGGTCCATCAGCAGATGTTAACATGGTCTTCATGTTGCCGATGGAGTTCTTGGCGCCAGATGACAAGGAACAAGTAATTTTTGCTGATGAAGCAGCTCAACTAACTCTGGATCCAATGATGGCTGTGTTTGAAAAGCCTGCCGATGATGAAAGGCAACACCTCAAAGCTTTGTTTGTTAAAGGCAGGGTTGATGGACGGCCAGTGTCAAAAATACTCATAGATGGAGGAGCGGCAATTAATATTATGCCGTATGTCATGTTCCGAAGACTTGGAAAAGGAGACCAGGATTTAACCAAGACGGATATGATGCTTAAAGATTTTGAAGGCAGTGTGTCTCCGGCTAAAGGGGCATTATGTGTTGAGTTGACTATCGACAGCAAGACTTTGCCGACCACCTTCTTTATCGTTAACGGCAAAGGTAACTATAATTTACTCCTAGGAAGGGATTGGATCCATGCCAACTGTTGTGTTCCTTCTACGATGCATCAGTGCCTTGTACAGTGGGTTGGAAACAAGATTGAAGTTATCCCTGGTGATTCTTCTTATATAATCGCATCGGCTGATTCTGAGACCTATGAACGGACCAGATGCATATCGGGAGAAGCATGGGATACGGAATTTCTTAGGGTTGCCGATTATGAGCTCACACCGATCCAAGCAGTCGGTTCTGAAGATGAGTTTTAATGGATCGGTTTGCCGATGGTGGAAAACTTGGTCATGGATTCACATCGGCTGATGACTTGGTAGAAATAGATATTGGTAACAGTGATAGGCCGAAGCCAACTTTTATTAGTGCCAAGTTAGATTCTCAATGTAAACAGCAAATGATTGATATTTTGAGGGAATATAAAGACTGTTTTGCTTAGGATTATACAGAGATGCCCAGACTAGATCGGTCAATAGTTGAACATCGGTTACCTATTAAGCCAGGATTTCGGCCTCATCAGCAGCCCGCACGCCGATGTAATCCTAAAGTGTTACCTGACATTAAAGCCGAAATCACAAAGTTAATTGAAACTGGCTTTATTCGGCAATGTTGATATGCCGAATGGATTTCTAATGTGGTTCCTGTTTATAAGAAGAATGGAAAACTTCGTGTGTGTATTGATTTCAGAAATCTTAATAAGGCTACGCCGATGGATGGCTATCCAATGCCTGTTGCCGATTTATTGATTGATGCTGCAGCTGGACATCAGATCATCAGCTTCATGGATGGTAATGCCGGTTATAACCAAATTTTCATGGTTGAAGAGGATATTTCCAAGACTGCTTTTAGGTGTCCAGGTCATGTGGGTTTATTCAAATGGATTGTCATGACCTTCGGCTTGAAAAATGCCGGTGCTACCTATCAGAGGGCTATGAATTTTATTTTCCATAAATACATCGGCACATTGGTTGAAATCTACATAGATGATGTGGTAGTCAAATCTGAAGGTTTTGAGAGTCATCTTGCTGATCTGCGAAAAATCTTGGAGTGCACCAGAAAGCATGGTTTAAAGATGAATCCTACTAAGTGTGCATTTGGTGTATCGGCAGGTCAATTCTTAGGCTTCATGATACATCAAAGAGGTGTTGAAATCAACAGAAAATTTATTGATGCAATTAATAAGGTTGTTGCTCCTGCCGATAAGACTGAGTTGCAATCCTTGATCGGCAAGATTAATTTTATTCGGAGATTCATATCTAATCTGTTGGGAAAAATCAAAGCCTTCAGTCCTTTATTAAAATTAAAAGCCGATCAGGAATTTGTATGGGGAACAGAGCAGCAATTAGCCTTAGAAGAAATTAAAAAATATTTGGTAAACCCTCCAGTATTGGTTCCACCTCAACACGGGAAACCTTTCAAGTTGTACTTGTCTGCCGATGATAATGTTATCGGATCAGCATTAATTCAAGAGTTTGAAGGGGAAGAACGTGTCATATATTATTTGAGCAGAAGAGTGATAGACGCTGAGACCAGGTATTCGGCCATTGAGAAATTATGTTTGTGTTTATATTTCTCTTGCACGAAGTTAAGAAATTATTTGTTATCGGCTGAATGCACTGTTATATGCAAAGACGATGTGGTTAAGCATATGTTGTCGATGCCAATTTTGAAAGGAAGGATCGGCAAGTGGATCTTAGCATTATCAGAATTTGATTTGCGTCATGAATCGGCTAAAGCGGTTAAAGGACGGGTAATGGCCGATTTTGTTACTCAACATTGCAGTATGGTAGATTATGCTGAGATTGCTCCATGGACACTTTTCTTTGATGGATCTACTTGTGGCAAAGGAGCAGGAATCGGTATTGTGTTAATCTCGCCTCGAGGAAAGAAATATGAATTTTCATTGCCGATTGCTGGCACTTCAACAAACAATCAGGCTGAATATCAAGCTTTACTGAAAGGGTTAGAGTTGCTCAGAGAAATACATGCCGATATAGTTGAAGTCTTTGGGGATTCTATGCTAGTCATTAATCAATTGATTAGAACATATGAATGCCGAAGTGAAGTTTTGATTACTTATCATGAAAAGTGCTTGCAAATATTAAAGGAGTTTAAGGATTTTCGCCTTGAACACATTCCCAGATTGCACAATGAAGAAGCTAATAGGCTAGCACAGCATGCTTTGGGATATCAATTGATCCGAAAAGTGCTGACATCGGTAATTGATGCCGATGACTGGAGAAGGGATATTGCCGATTATTTAAAAGATCCATCTAAGAAAGTGGAGAGACGTATAAGGTTTCAAGCTACCAAGTATGTGCTCCTTGATACTAAATTATATTATCGCACTTTAGATGGGGTTTTACTCAAATGCCTTAGTGAAGAGGAATCGAAAAGTCTAATGGGTGAGATTCATGAAGGAGTGTGTGGGGCACATCAATCGGCATTTAAAATGAAATGGATGATTAGGAGGAATGGGTATTATTGGCCGATAATTCTTGAGGATTGTTTTAAATATTTCAAAGGGTGCCAGTCATGTCAGAAATTCGGTAATGTTCAAAGAGCACCCGCATCGGTAATGAATCCTATAATCAAACCTTGGCCGTTAAGAGGATGGGCTATTGATCTCATCGGTCAGATTTACCCTCCGTCAAGTAAAGGACACAAATTCATACTCGTTGCTACTGATTATTTCACAAAGTGGGTTGAAGCGATTCCTTTAAAGAAAGTGTCATCGGCAAATATGATTGATTTTGTGAAAGAGTATATTGTTTACCGATTTGGTATTCCTCAAACTATTACTATCGATCAAGGAACTATGTTCACATCGGGAGAATTTGATGACTTTGCCTTCAGTATGGGGATTAAAATTCTAAATTCTTCCTCTTATTATGCTCAAGCTAACGGTCAAGCTGAGGCATCTAATAAAGGAATAATCAAGCTTATTAAACGGAAAATTGAGGAAAATCCTAGGAGATGGCATATTCTTTTAAATGAAGCCTTATGGTCATATCGGATGGCGTGTCATGGTGCCACTAAGGTTTCACCATATCAGTTGGTATATGGACATGATGCGGTTTTGCCTTGGGAAATTAAGACTGGTTCTAGGCGTGTATTTTCTCAGGATCAGTTGACAGCCGATGAGTATGATACGCTTATGAAAGATGAATTAGAAGATTTAGCAGATCATCGGTTAAAGGCTTTAATTAGCGTCGAAGAAAATAAAAAGAGGGTTACCAGGTGGTATGATAAAAAGGTGAAAATAAAAGAATTTACGAATGGAGATTTAGTCTGAAAATTGGTTTTGCCGATTGGGACTAAGAGTTCAAAATTCGGCAAGTGGTCCCTTAATTGGGAAGGTCCTTATCGGATAAATCAGTCTGCTCCTGGTAACGCATACATCTTAGAAACCCTCGAAGGAGTTATATTTTCCAGAGCATTAAATGGAAAATATTTAAAGAAATATTACCTCAGTATTTGGATGGATGCGTAAAACGCAGGAATAAAGGGGTATTTCAGACTTGTTCTTCATTACTAGCGGGTGAATCGAAGCGACCGGGATCGGTATGGTGCCTATGCGTGCAACTCTCGAGGAGAAGTTCAAGCGGTTTGGGCAATTATGACCTGGAGGAAATTTCGGCGCATAAAGTATTTTATACTCCGAAATTGGGGGGCATGTGTTGACACCGTTTTTTGACACGTGTCAATATAGGTCGAAAACTCTGCCGATCGGCAAGGGAGTGGTTATTCTCCAGCATTGCTTCTGAGTTGCCGATGGATGATTGCCGATAAAGGACATGTTGATCTCGTACATTGCCGATGAAGCCAGAGGGCTGTTGCCGATGGAGAGAGAGGCATGGTTGCCGATAGAAAGCAGAGCTGAAGAACGTGGAAAGCAGATCTGAGTCATTATCGATGGGTTTTTCTGATGGAATCTACAGAGATGAGGAGCGTGCCGATAGAGGTTTCATCGTAAAGCAATTGATAAGGAAACTGGCAATATTTATGCCAATATTGTAATAGTTTACTTTTAAGTCCGATCTTGGTACGAGTCGTTATTTTTGATTCCTTAGAGATAAGACTTGTTTAGGTAATACTTTGTCGTGTCTGTTTAGGACTTATAGTACCAAGGTATAAATATGTACCGAGAGATAATGTAAAAAGATATACACAATCAAATACAACAAATATATTACTTTTATCTACTTTTCAAGCAATCTACTTTTCGACGACTTCGTCACCAGTACCTTTTTCTTTTCAACGAGTTCTTTCAAGAATCGGCGGGCTGCATCAACTTGATCTCCGGCGACCTTGCAGGTTCCGCGTCTACCGAGCATGATTCAGGCTTTGACGTCCGGGCGTATCGCTGTCGTCTCGTCTGATCTATTCAACAGTTATCGAACATCATCTGAGATTTGACGTCCGGGCGTATCGCTGTCGTCTCGTTCGGATCTTATTTAAATTTATCATCCTTATCGATTAACAGGTCAAATCGACTGGCATGCCTTGATATCGAACCAGGGTATTAGCCCGGTGTGTTTGCAGATCCAACGCCTTTTTGCATCAACACCAATATATGAGTCATATTCCAAGTAGACTAAAGATCGTTCGAAGTGACTCCAATATATGAGTCTTGCTAAGTTTCGTGTGTGCATGTAAACATGCATGGTCCATGGCTCTAGAGTGTTATTAGTTGGCTTTTCTGCACCCACCAAATTAAATGTTTTCATGCATTAAAACTTGTCCATTTGCATGTTTCATGCATTGACAAGGTGCCCAGCAACATTTTCTATGTAGTGACAAGTGTCCATCAGCATTTTTTATGTATTTGACAATTGTCTATGTTGGTACATTAGTATGACAAATGATATCACCTTCGTGCATATCTAGAATAGTCGTTACTACTACTAATTAGCTAGTATTAATGCACATAATATGTAACTCTGCTAGTAAAGTTTTGTCGAGATCATGATGGTGCTGAGGCTACGGCGGCGGCTGATTGCGTGGTATTAATCAACTCGATTTAGAGATTTCAACGATTTATAAGAAGATGCGATGGAACAGGCCTGGTATTTATAGACAACTATGGATATGGATTGTGTAAATTCCTTGCCGTGCACGACTTACAAATTAGAAAGAGAGAGCCATGATCCAAGGGAACTAAAACAACTCTGGTACAAGGAATAACCAATGTCCAGTTGAAAAAGAAAAAATGCTTCCCTTTAAAGATATTATTTTATATTATCTCATCGCGTGTTAAGGAAGAAAATCAAGGAGAAAATCTATATCTATCTATCTATATCTATCTATCTATCTATCTATCTATCTATCCTATACTTTAAAAGAGCGAAAAAATTAGAAAATAGGTGTCACCTGAAATTTCATACCCACCTTATATTATGACCTTAGGATTTATTTTATCTTTTGATCTAACGGTGCACAATCAAAATAACAGTTGACCCGCTTACGCGTAAGATATCTTACATGTTCCTGCCTCCGTACAAAGACGGACGATGCCTCCTTCGCAATTGTTTTTTTTTCACCCATCCATCGCATACCCGCCCACACATACCCACCCACCGGTTGTGCACCGCCCCTCGGTTCCGATCTATGCTGCCGCTTCGCCCCATCCTTAACCTGTTCGTGAGTTCTCGGAGCATCGAACCCTACCAAATCAGTGCAAACGACGGTGGTAGATCCGTGGTGGTGTTCCATGGTAGCGGTGAGCTGGGAGACGATGGAGGATCGAAAGCGTCCTGCCACGCCACCCACATAATGTGATGACGACGACAAAGGCGAAGGCGGCGCCCTTTCGATCGCGTGCTCCAAGAAGGGACCGCCATCCTCAACCGCTAGCAAGCTCTATGAGTCGTCCCCGACAATCCAGTCCACGGACAGCCGCGCAACCGCCACGCTCTAAACAGAGACAATACATACAACGCTGGGTTCCGGCGGGGGGACATGGTTTGTAGGCAGCCATCACTATCGGAAACGGCTGATTTGCCGGGTGTAAAATGCTTTGCCGGGTGCTTTTTATTGGGCACCGACAAAGGAATTCTTTGCTGGGTGCCAGGCCCGGCGGCACCCGGCAAAGAAAGGCCTCTGGCAAATTAGCCTTTGCCGGGTGCCGGGGACTCGGTAAATTCCAGTCGTCGGTAATTGGTCTTTGCCGGGTGCCCGCACGCGGCAAAATATGGCCGCCGGCAAAGGTGGCCGGTGTGACGGCGGCCACCTGCCATCAGCCTTTGCCGGGTGTCATGTCATTAGGCACCCGGCAAAGAAATTTTTTATTTTTTAAAAAAAATTCTTGTATATATAAACCTGCACAACTACTAGATTTGTTGAAAATGGAGTTTGAGGCCTCATCCCTAATGATTCACATGAATCACTTAATTGGAAGGTTAGATTCATTGACAGTGAGGCACCCAGCGTGAAGTCCACCCCGTCGGCATTCAAAGCTGCTGCAGAGAAAGTTTGTTCGCTGAGCGGCGATGAAGCCAAAGCAGGGTACCCTGATCTCTATGATGTGCCATACATATGCATGGATCTCATCTACCAATACACAATGCTTGCAGCACTACCGAAAATGGCTGATTTGCCAGGTGTTTGCGTTGTTATATATGTATGTGAGATATTGTGATGCCGTGTATGTGAGATATTGTGTGCTCGTGATGTTATATATATGTGGTTTTGAGTTTGTGATGAGATGAATGTGATATATATGTGTTATATTGTGTTTGTGATGTCATAGATGTGATATATATCTTTTATATGCAGTGTTTATGATTATAGAATCAAAAAAATTAAAAAAATAATTTTAGAGGTTTTGCCGGTTGCCCTGGCCCTGGCACTCAGCAAAACTGGGAATTCCTCATTTTCAGAATTTCCAGCTTTGCCGGGTGCTAGGGCCAGGGCACCCGACAAAGATTTTTTCAAAAAAAACTTTCTTTGGCCGGTGCCTCCTTGACAGGGCACCCGGCAAAGAAATTACGAAAAAAAAAATTTGCCGGGTGCCTCTAACATGGCACCCGGCAAAGCTAGGACTGATGGACCGGCGCCGTCTCGGTCACTTTTCTTTGCCGGGTGCTCGATAAAAAACAACCGGCAAAGAAATATTTGCCGGCTAACTTTTTGTCGGAGGCTCTTTGCCGAGTGCGGCACCCGGCAAAGGCTTTGCCGGGTGCATTCGGCACCCGGCAAAGCGCCTGAATCCAGTAGTGCATTCGTTGGTCCAGTAGTCACCGGATGCATGGACTACTTTTCTGAACATGGCGCTTTGTTGAATCAGTCTGGTCTGCTTTCGTTATATGTATGCAATAAGTATCTGATCTTCACTCTATCAGGATGTTCGGAACAAGCTAAGAGGGCAAAAGATTGAGCTTTTGCTTGCTATACTGCCAGAGAAACAATGACTTTTATGGTAATACTATATTTCTTATAGCAAAATTAGTTTCTGAACATGTTGCAAAATGATCTGTGAGAAATTTTGTCATTACCATTACCATTGGTTTTCTTTCCTTCTATTAATTATGAGTTGCGTCAATTTACACCATACTGTGCTGCCGTGGTGTTCAAAAAGGTGCGTTCTCTAATTCTATCTGAGAGATGCACTTATGTTAGCAACTTAGCATGCGACTACTGTGTAATTGTATCTCTCCTCTTCGTCTATTGCTCGTGTGTCATCTGCTATTGATCTATTACTTCCTTTCTGCTGGACCTAATGCATGAAGAGACGAGGATTAGGGCTGCGACATGAAAGACAGGCGAGCTTCCCATGGTGCCGATAAGTTCTCCTCCACTTTCTATACGATTGTAGCATTTTTTTTTTGTTCTTCCCATGGATCCTTTCAAGACTTGGAAAGTGTGGCAGGTAGACAACGACATGCTTGGAAAGTTTGGCAAGCAGACAACTACATGTCTGCGCGAAAGTGCACCCATCATAAGATGTTTATTCAGAGTGAGTTAATGGATTGTTTGTTGTCAGTGATACTGTTGACTGGGGAAGGGATTTACATGTACTTTTTTCATGTATGTGCTTCCATAATAGAAATCCTTGTTGGGCTTCATCTATTTCTCATTTTCAAGTAATACCTTAATGTGTGATCTATAAACATCCCTCTCGTGTGTTCATGTGAAATTATGATTACTTTTCAGATTAGCATTTAATAATCTGTTTTTTTCCTCGGACTGAAAAAGGCGATCAACCTCCTTTGTATTTTGCAGTTGATGATCTTGTGCAAAAGATAATATGATATGTCAAGAACGGTGCTTTTCAGGCTTCCTCTCACCAAATGGTCAATGGTGTCAAGGTGTTCAGATGCATTTTTTTTGTCTTCAATATATACGCTGGATTGATCTCAACTGTATAAGGAAAATGCTTGATCCTTCGATAATTATTTCAACATGACTAAATGTTCACTCGCTTACAGGCATCTCTAGCACCACGGCTGACCATCCTACATCAACCCCTTGAGTACACCTTGACGGCCAAGACAATGGCAAGATCATTCAGTCCTAAGGCAACAGATTAAAGATGTGAAAATAAACTTATAATTTCACTTCTGCTAGCTCATGGATTGTTCAAAATTAATGGGGTTACTGATCTTGGAGCTGGTGCGTGTGGCAAGGGAAGAGCAGGCTATGTTGCAAAAGCACTATTATGGTGGAACATGTGAGTATTTCACAACATTTCTTATAGCCTACTCAAGATCCAATGTGTTATGCAGGTTGCTACATAGGCCTTATATATTCAATCATTTGAAGTTTTAAAGTGTACCATAAGATAATTGATAGTTCTTGTTAAAGAAAGTTATCCAATTATACTTTTAGTTGTGGGTTAGATTTTGATATGAATGAATGAATGTAAATATGGTGTCCAGTGGTTAGCAACAAACTTTTGTTGTAAATTCACAGTTTATTTCTACATGAATTTTTATCATCTATCTATTATACGAAATGAGATGTCAACTCCCGGGGCAAATACACTTTTATTTCTATCTGAATTCTTGTTATATATTATATGAATTCTCTCTAAAGTGTATTATCATTTCTCAGAACTTCCTATGTAATTCCTTCTTTTAAGAATGAACCTGTTCCTTCTTTAAGAATGAACCTTTTTATGACCACGCAAAAGGACTAAATAAAAGCAAAGGGATAGAACTGATAGTAGATGGATTAGCGAGCGAGAGCTTGATAGTAGATGGATTAGCGAGCAAGAGCTTGTCGGTGAACACGGGAAATGAAAGAGGGTGGAATGGCGAGCTCACCTAGGGTATCCTTGACGACAGGGAACAAACGGCGTTGGCGTGGAGCTCGGCAGGTGACCTCTCAATCTCGGCGAGATCCAAAAGCATACACACAAGGTGAACTAGGGCTAAAGGGGTGCGTAGATGTGGAAACGGGGAGGCGTGGAGGAGGGCCTAAGTCAGGCTGGAGCAGGCCTTCGGACCAAATAGAGAGACATAGCATATTTCTTTCTTTTTTTTATTTCAAAAGCCTTTTGATCAAATATAGTTTGAAACATTTTGGTTTTGAATCAAAACACACATCCCAATAAATCAATGCAATGGCATGTATGCTCAAACATATTTGTACATTATGATAAAATTTAATGAAAAATTTATTTTCCTATGTTTTCATGAGCACCAAAAATTCACAAATAAATTATTTTTAGCCTATTTCCAAAAGGTGCAAATTTTAGGGTGTTACAAAGAAGCCCCTTTAGCATCGAAGGTTAGTCATTGCAGTTACCAAAGATGATGTTGAGGCCTCTCGCATCGGTGTCAGCATGGGTGAGTCATTGTAGTCACTAAAGTGTAGGCAAATACCTTCCTACAAAGTGTTTGCCAGGAGCAATGTTAGACGATCCCATGAGGTATATTGGCCAATATAGTCTCCCCTTGGAAGAGGTCCAACTAGAAGCTAGAGCAGTGTCATGTGAAATCCATCCCCATTAAGGGGTCACTTGTAACTAACCATTGCATATATAAGTGCTCAAGGGCATGAGGGTTCTCATATCCCACTCATTTCCACTTGTTCAAAACCCTGGTGTGTCCCGTTTCCACGCCAAATTCTATCCTCCCTCTATCTCTTATTTAGACTGCCATTTATAAAATAATGGACTTAGAAACATATTCTCCTAGATATTCTACATGTTTTAAGTAATTATGTTCATAAATTTTTGTCAGATAAATGTTCTTGTGTGTTAATTCATTAAGATTTTTCTTGTTTTCTGTACGAAATACAAAATGAATAGCTTTCGCTATAGCTATTATAGCTTCCTATAGCTTTTGGAGAAGGTCATCGCTAAATATCATAGCTCGCTATTTAGAACATTGTACAGAATCCAAGGAAGAACAGGTGCTCGCTAAAGAATCAAAAAAAACGCAGCACAATCTTGTCATTTCGGGACAGAATTAAGATTCAAGAACTGGCGGTACATCAGAGTAATCAAGGAGTGCAGCAGTAGAGTAATCAAGAACTGCAGAGTGTTTCCTAAACTGCAGAAGTATCTTGCATGTCGGGATGCAATACGGTCATGACAGGGAGTGTAGCGTCCCTTTATCCAAGCCCGATTCCAGTTGGGCTATTAACTCTCCAACATGACATAACTCATCATGTGATGCTCTATCCGCTGATTGTGAGTCCAACTGTAGTCCAATGCTCTCGTCCGCATGCCGAGTGCGGTTATAAGGAACAATCCATCAAGAAGCATGACCCACACAAAAGAATCATCAGTGAATAGGGATTGGTTTCTAAGAACGGCTCTCAAGAATGACTCTCAAGAACGGCTCTCAATGCACAAATGGTCGAACACCAAGGCAAAGTGCACTCCTTAGCACCAAATTGAGGGACCAATCCCAATGGTCATCTCCTCTGACCACCTAGGGCGCCATTATGACATGTTGTATCAAGCTTTTTTCTCTATATAATACAAAGACTCACAAAACTTTTGCACAACCGAGAAAAAGATGATCTACCCAACACTTCATGTTGCAAGATCCAATGTTCTATAATAAGACAGAAACACATCTTAATCGAGAAAAGCACATATGTGGTTTAATCTCTAGTATAGCATAGACTGCAGATTTGGAACCTTCAACCCTTGACCCATCAAGTTGGATGCCTGGTTTCCTCACATGGTCATCAATAATGAGGTCGAATGACCCAGAGTTAATATATCCATAAGAGTGCCCATTAGCACACATCTCTTTGCACATAATGACCAAAAACTACTATTGTTGTTGAAATTGACCCCCTCCCATCTTGCCATCTGGACCATCGACTCGGGGGCAACTCACCGTGCCTGCTCTTTAGCTGCCGCTGCCGCTCTTAGTCACCTAGCGTTGGCGGTCGCCCATGGCAGCACACAAGGGCCCTCACAACAAATTTTGTCCCCTCTCGCCTCTCCTCCCTCTTCCTCCTGTCGAGTTCTAGAGATTTCCAGCAAGAAGGATGGACGATGGCGAGGAAGATGACCACCTACAAGATGGATCCTTGTGACTATGCCTGGATCCGAATTCAACAATCCTGCCCCAGACCTGATGCGCCTGGGCGATGCACCGTTAGGTAGGGCCCACTCGAAGGCGTCCATGAGGTGGGTGACCGCCATGGTGAGTCTAAGCGTTGTAGGGTCAAAATTGCGACAAGCATTGTTGCTCATTAGATGTCACTGTGTGTGATGTTTCCTATTGCTTGGGTGGACATGGACTAAAGAACACGGAAGAACTCAAAGGTCAAGGTTTATCTTGTTCGAGCTATTAGGGCCCTACGTCAAGCAGTTTGAGTATCGCTCGGTGCTTATCCTTGTCTCCTCAGAAGTGAGATCTTCTCATCGGAGAGGAGAAAGACGATGGAAGGGTCACCCTTGTATCAAGTGCTTTCCATCCTCCATTACTAGCTTGCTGAAATTTGTAATAAATCTATTCATGAGAAGCCTCTCAGCTCCACTGGTGGTTACCTAACAAAATTGACCCCTGCAAAGTGGACCTTATCTTGTGGCCATCATCAAACTCATTGTAGGTAGTATCAAGCTCCTGCTCGACTCACAAGGATGATTTCTTTGGTAGATTTTTTACGTAGAACAACCTACAAAATTATTTCCTTTATTCCAATTGTAAGCCATTTTGTTTTTTTTTTCAGATACGGTGATGCAGCTTGGAGCCCTACGGCGGTGGCCTAACACATTTTATTATTATCACATTATAAATATGGTTTTGCTTTTGCTACTAAGACACCCTTAACTGGTGCCTCAAGTTAATTTTCACGAGCTATGTTAAGAAAAAATACTACAAAAATAGTCACAAAACTACATTAGCAATAATACATATCGGTTATATATTATGATCCCTAACGAATAGTCAAAGCTTCCATTATGAAAAAAAATCTTCAAATCCCCTAAATTTAAAACCTAAATTACCACCTATGACCTTTCACATTATGAAAGATAATTGCATGTGATCCCCTTAACTTTAGCCAAAAGTGACCCATCTGTGTGGTCGTAGTAAACAATGTAATGTAATCTCTTCAAGTTTGTATATAAATTAACACAGCCATATTAAGTAGTAAACAATGTAATGTAATCTCTTCAAGTTTGTATATAAATTAACACAGCCATATTAAATTACATTGTGCATGATTCTATATCTATTGTTATCAAGATCACATTAATTAGCAATAACTCCTTTGGTGTGGAAATTAAACGCTAACTACTAATTCTACTCCTGTTGTTTTTTCCAGCGTCGTGGGACCAACTGAGAAAGCCATTGTCTCTAATCTGCCGCCGCTGCACCAGAGCCCCTCTTCTTCTTATTCTCAGGTGCCCAAAGGCTATTTGGCGCACGCGTGCTAAGAAGGCTAGCGACGCACACTTCCCATTCTCGGCAAGTGCCTCTCCTTCGTCTGTCGTGAACAAAAGGTGAGGGGAACCATCTTTCTTTTCCTGCAGTTACATATCTAGTTGCTTAGGGTATACTCCCTCTGTCGCAAAATAAGTTTCGATTTCGCTTCGCAGGAAAAAGAACTGATTAAATATATATCAAAAGATATTAACATTTATGTTACATAATTAGTATCATCAGAAACATTTTTGAATCTAGTTATTTAACAAATTTATTAGAAGATACAAATATTGCACGTATTTTATACAAATCAAGTCAAATTTGTGCCATGAAAATCCAAAACAACAGTTAATTTAGGATGGAGGGAGTAGACTTTAGTCTAAATAAATCATCCAGCGAAATCAGATGATTTTTTGTTAGGATCATGTTTTCTAGGATGACTATGGTGATTGCCACAACCAGATTGCCTTTGTAGAGTTGATTTCATCGGCAAGCAACCCATTTGTGGCTTTTATCTACAAGAGGGGTGTTTTTGGGCGCTCCCAATGAGAACAACTACTCTAGGTCATCAATCTCATTGTCGATGGTCATTGATAGGAAATCAATATTTGGAGTTGATGAATATGCATCCTACGTAGTACCCGACAACGCAACTACTGATATTCTTTCATCGATTCAGTTGTGTTTTGGACAAGCTCCGAAGCATTGGATTTTGTGGCATGTCTAATATTTTGGGTTAGTCGTTGGATTTGGCATAGCTCTAGCATTAGAGGGAAGCCATTGGAAAGAGAAGACGATGGAAGAATTTAGATAAAATATTATGTATTTTTATTTTATATTAGATTTTTTTCATGTGTAATTTGGATGTACTGTAGAGTTTTAATATAATTCCCCTTCACTTTAAGAAAAATCTGACCAATAATGATGAATATATGTATAACACTAGCAAGAGATATATCAATCTTATTTGTCACTAAGGCTTCACAACAATAAATTAAGCATAAGTACTAGTACTAACTATTAATAGTTCCTTTTCGGTTTCTACCCTCTGTTATCATAGCTCTCAGGGCCTCATTCACTGTATTTCAAATAAGGTCCTCGGTTTGGAAAAAGTGCTCCCTCCATGTGAGTAAAAAAAGTCATTTTGAACAACCACACACAGTAACTTTATATTTCTATAAAAAATATTTATTGAAAAGTGATATATGTAATATTTTTATGAAAGTATATTATTTCAAAATAAATCTATTTATATGGTTTTCACATTCCCAATCTCAATGAAGTAACAATTATTCATGATTTATATTCTCGAAATGTTTGATGCAAAACCTGTTCGTAACGATTACTTTTACCGGCAGAGGAGTATTGAGGATTAGAGTTAAATGCATCACAAGTCTATGAACTTGTCATTGTGTGTCATATACACTACTGGAAACCAGAGATTTACCGTGTGTTTTAACACATGACAAATCCCCAAATACACACGGCAAATGATTTGCTGTGTGCAGCATATGGCAAATCGGACACGGTAAAACCTTTCACGGCAAAGGGAGATTTGCCGACAGCTTTTTCTCGGGCACACGGCAAATTATTTGCCGAGTGCCTTGGGGCACACGGCAAAGAAAAGTGACCGTCACGACGCCGGCCCAGTTAACGGCGGATTTGCCGTGTGCCACGTTGTGCCGGCACACGGCAAATCTTCTGTTTCAAAAAAAAAAAGAAAAAAAGTTGCCATGTGCCAGGTGACTCCGGCACACGGCAAATCTTTTGTTTCAAAAAAGAGAAAAAAATTGGCGTGTGCCAGGTGTCAAGACACGGCAAATCTTTTTTTTTAAAAAAAAAAGAAAAACATTTGCCTCTAGTACACTATACTGAAGCCATATTGATGCTAGTTTTGCAACGAGATAAATGGTAACAGAGTAACAAAATGTCCGATGGCAACATATTGTCACAAACTGAAATTGGCTTCCTGATGCAGGGTATAAAACAAGATAAACAAATAAAGAACTGGCACATCTTCTTACAGACCATTTTATTTCATTTTTACAACTTGACAGGTTATGAAGTGCAGAGAGATTATTGCTACAAAATCTCTAAAATGGTGCCTGAAGCCTGATCAAATGCCTCAGAAATTTGCAAGATAAATCTAAATACCTAAGAATGTGGTTTCATGCCTTAGTAAAATATCAGGAAGCTAGGATACTATAGAACAAATATAGCAAGAAACACTCATATAGTAAAATTTCTGAACCATTTCTGATTCTATCTCCCTAATCTTTCCAAAGCCTAACAAGGTGTTCAGGAATGAGACTGGGAACAAAAACTGGGCTTGAGATAACAATATTCTCATCTGAGGTTCTATCTCATTATGTTCAGACTAGAGGTAACCAAAATTAGTTGACAAATTGCCAGGTACTTCCACTATAAGGGCATTAGGGCAACCATCAACCATGCAACATTTTTTCAGGGAAACTGTGGAGCAAAGCTCCCCAGTGCTTAATTAAAGAAAATGAAACAAAGTACCAAGTTATTACACAAGTTAGCAGGGTGCTAACAAAGCCTACAGAAAAACTTACCTACTGAAGGGGGGAGCTAAAACTAACTGTACAGGACGTATTACAATGAGTCTACCCAATTCATAATTACAGAATGTGAATGGCTAGGGACCCTAAGAAGATGAAGTTTAACTTCCTCCTTAAGCATGCGCTTCCAATTTGTCATTGAAGGGGGCTTGTGATTGAAAATATAGTTATTTCTCTCCTTCCAAATGCACCATGATGCCAGCATAAAAAGGTCCATAAAGAATGGTCCCACGAAGACTTCAACCATGCAACGTTATGAGTAACTAAAGTAAACACCTTTAACCTAATTCCATTTCTGCAAATTAACAAGCTCCAGTTTCTCATTCATCTCAAGCACGCTATCATACTTTTTAGATCAATACTTCATCATACAATGGTACCACAACTTTCCAGAAAGATACATCACTTTGGTGAGGTCCAAATTGTGAAGGACTAAAGATTGATTGAATGTAGTGATGGACCTTCAGTAATAGCAACAGCAACAACTGAAACTAACAAAGACTAAAACAGAGTGACTATTCTCAGAGTAAAAAAAATGAGATGATACTAGAAACAATGTATAGCCTCAGGACTCCTCAGTACTTCATACCTGCAAGCTCATAGCCATGAGCAGCTGCCTCCCTCACTGTCATATACCCCTGCAGAACATTAAAAACTGTCAAACAAAGACAATGGATAATTTCTATTTTGTTCAAACTGAGACAATGGTGTTGTGGGCACACAAGGAGGCATAGAGTCCGGAACGACGATATTCGGGATAGGGTTGGGGTGGCACCAATTGAGGAAAAATTGATTCAACACCGGTTGAGATGGTTTGGCCATGTCCAACGGAGGCCTCCTGAGGCACCGGTGCGTAGTGGGGTTCTAAAGCGGGTTGATAATGTAAAGAGAGGTAGAGGTCGACCTAAACTGACTTGGAACGAGTTGGTTAAGAGAGACCTTAAGGAGTGGAATATCCCTAAGGATTTAGCTATGGATAGGAGCGCTTGGAGACTAGCAATTAACGTGCCTGAACCGTTGTTGATGCAAAATTATATCTGCAAACACACCGGGCTAATACCCGAAATCGATATCCGGAGCGTGCCAGTCGATTTGACCTGTTAATCGACAAGGACGATAGATTTGAATAAAACCTGAACGAGACGACAGCGATACGCCCGGACGTCAAAGCTCAGATGATACTCGATAACTGTTGAACAGATCAGAGAAGACGACAGCGATACGCCCGGACGTCAAAGCCTGAATCTTGCTCGGTAAAAGCGGAACCTGCAAGGCCGCCGGAGATCAAGTTGATGCAGCCCGTCGACTCTTGAAAGAACTCGTTGAAAAGGAAAAAGTACTGATGACGAAGTCACCGAAAAGTAGATTGCTTGAAAAGTAGATAAAAATAGTAGGTTTGTTGTATTGATGATTATTCTTTTCATTGTCTTTCGGTACATATTTATACCCTGGTACTATGAGTCCTAAACAGACACGACAAAGTATTACCTAAACAAGTCTTATCTCTAAGGAATAAAAAATAACGACTCGTACCAAGGTCGGACTCAAAAATAAGCTAATAAAATAATGGCATAAATATCGCCAGTTCCCTTATCCATTGCTTTTACGATGAAAACTCTACCGGCATGCTCTTCATCCCTGTAGATTCCATCGGCAACCCATCAATAACGGCTCAGACCTGCTTTCCATGTCCTTCAGCTCCGCTTTCCATCGGCAACCATGCCTCAATCTCTATCGGCAACAGCCCTCTGGCTTCATCGGCAATGTACGAGATCAACATGTCCTTTATCGGCACTCATCCATCGGCAACTCAGAATCAACGCTGGAGAAGAACCACTCCCTTGCCGATCAGCACAGTTTTCGGTCCATATTGACACGTGTCAAAAAACGGTGTCAACACATGCCCCCCAATTTCGGAATATAGAATACTTTATGCGCCGAAATTTCCTCCAGGTCGTAATTGCCCAAACCGTTTGAACTTCTCCTCGAGAGTTGCACGCGTGGTAGTGGAGATCCTGTACCAACAGGCCCATATAGTGCTTCCTCCGCCGCGGCCCATTTTTCATCTGTGATTCAAACCCTAGCTTTTCTCTCTCCGGCGGCGACATCAACAGGCGATTCTTCGACGAACTCGATCATCGGCGCTCTCGACGGTGACCCTTAGCCTCCAGTTAGCATTCTTTGCCTTTTCCATCTCCATCGCGGCCATGGCTATTCATTTCGACGTCCCCAAGGTTAGTCTTTTCCTTTTGCCTACCCTCTGACATTTCATTTCTCCTTCTCTGCGCAGTTCATGACTCTTCCTTGTTCCTAATCTTTTAATCTCAGGAGCTTTACAATAATCTTCTTATCCCAACGCATCAGAATCACTTCATCTGCCTAGGCCCAATGGGAAATCCAGACCCAACCGACATTATAAACGCAGAAACCAATCGAATCCCCTTCAGAACTCAGAATTTTGACTTGGGACTCTGGACCGATACCTTCCGTTCTTGGCCAAAAACCACCAAGGGATGGAAAGATAGGCATCTGAGGGTCGCTAGGCCAATGGAGCTGTATTGGGCGGAACGCAAATTAGAACAGTGCATCAGAATATCCATTGCCGATATGGAGAGGAACGAGTCTTTATTAATTGCCGCCTCCTATTTCTGGTCGGATACCCTGAATGCCTTTATCTTTAGACATGGGCCAGCTTCTCCTACTCTTGCCGATGTGTACATGCTTACTGGCTTGGACATTTCTTCTGCTGATGACAACTCACTGTTCCAACGGAAATCCGAGCATCGGCTGACCACCAGAAACATTGGCGGCTGGACTGGCTATATCAATGAGTATAAGAAATCTGGTTCAGTCAATCACAGGGAACACTCAGCCTTTTTAAATATGTGGCTTGAGAAGTTTATTTTCTGTGGCAGAACAGTCGGACCGACCAACATGCACCTCCCTGCAGCAGAACTGTTGGCTAGCGGCGTCAAGCTCCCCCTGGGCCGATACCTTCTTGGCTCAGCCTACCATCTCCTCCACCAAGTGTCACAAAGGCTGCTGCAAGGTAAATCCATCGGCAACCTGGGGGGTCCCTGGTGGTTCATTAACATGTGGTTGAATGCCCACATGCATAAATATTTCCATGTCGACCTGTTCGCTCAGCAGTTCCCTCGAAGTCTTCCTGAAGACTATCAACTTGGGGAAGAAGAATCAGCAACGCGCCCCCCCATCAATTTTGGAGAAGCAGTGGCAGTGCTACCAGGTGCAGAGGCGAACAAAGTCCAGATCGGCAATCTTTTCCACAGCCTCTACATCGGCATCCCCTCTGAGCTTCGGGCATGGGTCCCGTATGTTGATGAAGCAACAAGATTCCCTCTTTCCTTTAATCTTACCGATGAGGCCCTGAACCAGGACGCCGACATCCTAAGGGCAATAATCACCCCTCGTGCTATCCCGGTAAACATTTTTGGAAGCGGGAAGAATATCAATCCCACCTACGAGTTCTACTATCCATCGGCAGTAGCAAGACAACTAGCTTTTGGACAACTGCCCATCAACTTATGTTTTGCCGATGTGATTAAACCAAGAGAGACCATCGCGAGCCGTGTGGATTGGCACAGAATTGTTACTCTCCTTCCTAATGTCGACATCTCAAATGCCGATCTTACTGACTGGGTACCGGCTTCTTTTGTCACCGAATCCTTCAAATTATGGTGGCAAGAATGGAAGGAACAACTATTTTTCGCCTCTCCTCATTTTTACTGGAACTCTATTGATCCTGACCACGTCATCCCTGCCGATGCAGTAAGTCTAACCCTCTGCACTCCTTTCAACTCCTCCTTAATCCATCGGCAACTAACCCTTTCTTTGACAGGTTGATGACCCGGTCCCAACATTGAGTAAGAGTGGCAAGGTCATACGGCTGCAGCCGATTTCTCCAGTATCCATCATCGGCCACAAGGCTCCCTCGTTAGATGCTCCAGTGGGCCGCGGTCGTACCAAGAAGGGTACTACATCGGTCATATTTTCGGCACAGTCATCTCAGGTAACCACCTCCCTTTCTTTTGCCGATGTCGATTGCTGTGACTTACCGATTCCATATTTCAGGGCGCGAGTTCTACACTTCTAGAGTCTTCATCGGCAACTCGTCCCCCATCACCCGTCAACGCACCTTCAGATGTCATCCTTGTCGACTCTCCAGAGGTATGTTTCTCCAATTTTAACCCGATTTCAACTATTATAATTAGCACTAATTACTCCATTTACTTGTAGCAACAAGTGGACATATCTGTAGCTGTTTCAGCCGATCCAAAACCACAGTCCTCTGGTGCCGATGCCCCCCAGTCATCTGGGTTTGAGGAACCACAGCCTAAGCGCAAAGCTTCATCTTACGTAGTCCTTCAATCGAAACGATCCAAAATTGCATCGGCACTTTCCACAGTTCCAGCACCATCTCTTCAGTCAACACCGCCGGATGTGCCAGCACCAAGACCACCAACCGCACCTCAAGAAACACTTGCCGATATAGCCACAGACTTGCCACCACTCAGCCCTGCCAGAACCGATCCATCGGCAAGCATTGCTGAGGACATATTGCAAGCTGCCTCCTCCAGCCAAATGCAAGAAATCGCCTTGAAGCAAGTAAGTTAATCATTATTCTGCAATATTCCTTCTCCTGTAACTGACTAATCCCCTCGCAGGAACAAGACTCTCCAAACAGCCTATTCTCTTTTACTGTCAACATTCCTGACGATGAAGAAGAAGAAAGTTCTGCGCTTGCCTTAGGAACTGTATCAGCTGAGGTCAGAACCAAATTAGAAACATTATTATCTTTGTTGCATCAAGATACAACTCAGCTGGTCCAAGATTCAGACTCCACAAGAGCAATCTTCAAAGCGATTCGTGGCCAAGTCCCCGACAATATTGAAGAAATCCTTTTTCATGCCGCCCACCTTGAGAGCCGACAACTCCAATACCGAAAAGCCGCTCGACGAATTGCCGATAGAGCCGCTCAATCAAAACTTAAAGAAGAAATATTACAATTCAAGCAGGCCGCCGAAGAAAAGCACAGAAGCATGAGCAACTTAGAGGCTTCGGGCGCCGATCTTGAAAAGAAAATTACTGATCTATCGGCAAAGAGAACAGCTTTACTGGCCGAGCTGAAAGAGGTGGAAGCAGCCTTGAACCAAGCCGTACAGGAGAAAGACAACCTGTCCAACACTTTAAAAATTCTTCAAAAGGACAGAGACAATCAAGCCTGTATGGCGCTGACGCTGAGGAGGAAGCTTAAACCGATAGAGGACACTGCCGATGCGGACGTCAGGGAAGTGGAAGAAGCCGACCAGATTCGCCTGTGTGCGATAACCGCTATTCAATCCTTCCTTAGTTTGTAGACTTCACTCATCGGTTTTGTCAAGTTATCGGCAATCTGAACTTTGTCAATTGACTGTGAATGTAATATAATGCCGATATCTTTATTTCTGTATTTATGCATCCGTCCAAATACTGGGGTAGTATTTCTTTAAATATTTCCCATTTAATGCTCTGGGAAATATAACTCCTTCGAGGGTTTCTAAGATGTATGCGTTACCAGGAG